>JAXQQM020080123.1:0-269906 GCA_034641835.2 Pinus albicaulis | reverse complement strand
CCAGAAAACGCCTCCTCCGGTGTACTCATGCCAAGTATCTTGTGAGGACAACGGTTCTGCACATACACTGTTGTATTGCATGCCTCAGCCCACAAGTGAAGGGGTAGGCCCTGATCATGCAACATCGCCCGTGCAGCACCCACGATCGTTCTATTCTTTCGCTCAGCCACCCCGTTCTGCTGTGGGTTATGGGGTGCGATGAGCTCTCTCTGAATCCCTTCTGCGCTGCAAAAGTATTTGAATTCAGCCGAGATGAATTCACCACCATTGTCGCTCCTAAGAGCCTTCACATGCTTCCCCGATTCCTTCTCTACCAGCACCTTGAAATCACAGAACTTAGAAAATGTCTCGCTCTTCTTCTGCATGAAGAAGATCCAGCACTTCCGAGAGAAATCATCAACAAAGATCACATAGTACTTGTGCTTTGATGTCGAAGCTACAGAGAAAGGACCACACACGTCTGTGTGAACTCTCTCAAGGATCGTCGTGGCGCGACTATCCTTCTCGTGAAAGGTGGCTTTCACATATTTTCCCAAGGTACACCCCTTGCACAGTCACATTAGAATGGGGGTATAGGAAGCCCAGTAGAAATCTGTTGCAGGATCTTCAAAGCTCCATGGTGAAGGTGGCCCAATCTCCTGTGCCACAGTTCGCCCTTATCATCCCGACTCACCACTTCTCCCGCCTTGCATGCCATTACTGCGCAGCTATCTACTTGCAATTGATAAAGGTTCTTGACTCGAACCCATATCTTTCGGGTCTCATCAGTAGTCTTACTGCGCAGGAAGTATTTTCCTTCACTGAAGACCACATCATGCCCCTTGTCTTCCAACATCACCACAGAGATTAGAATTCTTCCTTGATCTTTGGAACATACGAAAACTTCCTTTAATACGAAGGGTTTACCAGAATCCCTCTCAAAGGAAATGGTCCCAATACCGGTTGCATTATATCTACCATAATCGCCCATCTTGATGTGCACTCCAAGATCTTTCTCATCCAGATCAATAAACAAATATTTGTCTCTGGTCATATGGAAAGACGCACCATTCTCAAGAAACCACACTGATCCCATCACACTTGAGATCAAGTAGAGGTACCTGATCGGTAGAAAAATCAGTTCAAGCTGGAGGCCAATGCCTCTCCCACTATAGATCAACTGACCTTCTTATTTTTCTTCTTAAGCGGACAATTTGTAGCATAGTGTCAGTCTTGGTGTGATGAAAACACTTCACCTTGGACATGTATTTTTTCTTGCCTTTTTCACCAGACTGAGAAGCTTTCTTGCTCTTCCCCTTATTTTCTTTGGCATCCAAAGCACAATTTTCTTCATCAGATGCCTTTGATGAAGATCTGTCCCTGGTAGTCCGCCTTTTCTCCTCTTGCATGAGATCCGACCAAAGTCGCTCCCATCCCGACAATTTCTCCCGACCATTGACAGAATCCTGATAGGAATGCCAACTCTTCGAAATACCAAGGAGAGCTAGGTCCACCAAGTCCTCATCATCGATAGTCACCCCCACACTTCCTAGCTCATCTCTGCATTGAGTGAACTTCGTGAGGTACTTGGCGATACTGTCGCCTTTCTCCATCTTAATGTTTCTGAGTTTATCCTTGAGTGCCAACTTCCTCTGGTCGCTCTTGCTCTGGAATAGATACCTCGATGATTTCCACATAAAGTATAGAGAATATTTTCCATGCGGGCTGGATACAATGTGATCCCTTTCGCCCTCAGCAGGATCCTTCGACATTCGCCATCTTCTTTTTCCAAGCCTCAACTTGAGCAGCATCAGTAGGCTTTGGGATCACAGCATCTATGAACTCCTTCAGCCCATTATCATCTAATACCGCCTCCATTCTGTCCTTCCATGCAACATAATTTGAACTGCCCTCAAGGTCATATTCCAGTCGCAAACCATTGAAAGACATTTCAACTTCGGCACCAAGAAAACAAACTGCTGCAAAATTCGAATTCCAAGCTCAAAACTCAACTGCTTCTGGATCTGTGACAACAAATTATTTCTAGCACAGAGATCGACTGTAGGGGCGTTTACTGGATATATCACCTTTTGAGTGAAAGGATGGATCGAGCTGGCAGATTCTGAATCTATCTACCGAAATAATTGTAATCAACATAATAGATCGATGATCGAATCGCTCACGATACCATGTGAAATTTTCGAATAATGGAAGATTTGTCACAAGGGATTATCCTGGTCACACACTAATTTGAATTCATGCATAACACATAACCTCTTCTACAATTGATCATCAATATGCGGAAATAGAAACAGTCGCATGTGCACATAAACACAATATGTATGGGGAAAGCTTATAGCTGAAAACCTCCAGCTATTTTTTATATTATAATAGAAGAGAATCTATAACAATACATAGCACAATACTCCTCACAAGTACTCAGTACTATCTCCAAAATTTACACACAAACTAGCTCAGTTTTGAACAAGTCACGGGTTCAAAACTCATCCACTGTTTTGCCTGCCTCTACTGCGCAATCCAAGTTGGTGTAATGAGAGATCCAAGTTTGAATCTCCTTGGCTTGATCTACGCAATCCTCATTGGCAATCTCCTCCAATTCTTGTGCGAATCTCATGCACAATTAATGTCACATCTAATAGCAAACTCACCCTTTCATCTACCTCTTCCACTGGTCTTCACTGAACTTTCCATGCACTGCAGTCAACTGATGTGTTATTTAGTTGAATAATGAGTTAATATTTAGTGAATTAAATAATATTTAATTCACCTCACTCATCTCTAGTGTATTAGCCAGTTAAACTAAATACAACTAGTTCAACTAAGTTAACCCGAACACAACTCCACCAACTGTCTCATCAAGTCCACCAAACTTCACCACTTGAGTTCTAACTGAAGTCAACCATGCATGAGCTCACCAAACCCCTAGGAATAGCGTAATTCCTTTGTCATATGCATGGGCCACATCCGTAGCTCCAACTGAAGTGCTGCAAGAGGATAAACTGAAGTTTATAGTCCAAATATTATTAAGGGTAAATAATATTTGACTTTTCTATTTTTAGCCTGGCAGTCTAAAAATAGACTCCGCCCAAATGTCTAAAAATAGAGGTCCATCTATTTTTACCAACTCTACCAATCATCCAAGAATAGCATACTACAACTCCTAGACCATGCTCCATATGTCTAAAAATAGACATAGTCTAAAAATAGACTTTGCGCCAAAAATAGCCTGCGGGCCCACTTAGTGAAGGCGACTTCATTTCACTAAGCTCCATCATCTTGTTGCATTTTCAACACATCCTTTCTTCAGTGCAACCTTTGTCTTCTTATTTTTATGTCTATCCTTATTTTCATGTATGGTTTTTTAATGTACTATATTATCTTCATTCGCTACACGGGTTTCTTCTTATATACTAGTTGAAACCTCATTATCCTTCCACAAGGGTGTCATCTTCTTAAAAATAGTTATGTCCTCAAACTTGCCATAACATTGACCTTCCTCCCCTAACACCAATTATTACTAAGATAATTCTTCTTCTAAATATCTCTCCTTTCATTTAATAAAGGTGGCTTTCCCCTTCTTCATTGTGGATGATGAAGTCTTTCCTTCTAACCCTCCCCAGCTAAAAAAATGATTTCAAGTCTAGTTTTCTTCTTCAACTCCACTTCTATTAGTATATTAATGAGCCCCTATCAGAACATGTCGGTATTAACATGCTTAGGAAGAGCTTGCACGTTCTTGGCCATTTTGATTGGGCTATTTAAAAGATAAAAGGGAAAATTCATTCTTCACTTCTCCTTGAAACACGATAAAAACATAAAATCATATCTAAAGGTCATGACATACCTCCCTTCACAAGTAATATACTTTGGTACAAGGTATAAAGCCTTGTGCCTCTCCTCTTTAACCCTTGCATGCAGTATCCATTTTCTCCAATTTTGGCTCCATCTCTATGACATCAAAAACAAATGGTTGCAGTCAAATTTCTTAATATATTTTTTAAATCAATATTATTCTTTTTATTAGATGTCAATGCTCTAAGTGATTGAATCCTCTAAGATGAATAAATTCAATTGGTTTAACCGAGCTTCAACCTTATTAAATTTGTATGAAAAATCTTGGGTTACCTTAATATTATGCCCCTAGAACTTCTTGTAGAAGGGTATCCATCCTACCTCCTCAAAATTATTTCTCTCCTATGGGTAATTATCTATAAAATTTATCTTGTTGGGTTTAAGCCTCAACACTAGGGTATTTGGCATGTTGATCTACTATGTGGGGGAGTAACTTGATCTTAGTTTTTTTTCCATTGTGTAAGATTGGATGAATAAAGGTGCTGAATTAGTAAAATTAATTAGGATGGAAACTTAAGTGGAGCTTATGGTGATTTGACATATTTTGGATCATGCAGGTGCATGCGTGTGGTTGCGTGTATTTGATATACATGTGATTCGATAAGGGGGGACATTGATATGTAGCAATTTAAAAACTATTTATATGGTGACAATAATTATCATACACATTCCTCACATGTTAGTCATTCATTTAAAAGAAGATTTTACCTTTACTATAATTATCTTAAATAATCATTTACACTTATCCAAATTTCAAGCCTTGATTTCCGTGTTGAACTAAAAATAATAATTGTTTCTCATTAGAATTGTATGCTTCCATCCACTCACCTAGTGTGCATTGACTAGTTTTGGGAATTTAAAGTCCCATAATACATTTTTTTTTCCAATGGTTACTATAATGTGCTCACTGCTGAAATGGATGCCAAGATACGATAACTCTTGTGATGCTAAAAAATATATAATTCTAATTACTAGAAAAAAATTAGTGCTTTGTGTTTTAGATGACTTTGAACCATGTTCTTGACCTGTGTTATGTCATGTTCTAGAACTCTGCTGAATTATTCTAATTGAATTGATGATCATGGTCGTTGATTATTCCTTCCAAACTAAAAAAATGAGAAAATAGGTTTCTTCTTGTAGAATGGGGATAATCACAAATTTTGCAGTAAGCTAAAAAATATTCTCCATTCCACTAGTTTCCATAAACAACCCTAAAGCATATAGTTTTTGATGTAAGATGAAATAATAGGCCTTCACATGTCCTATACATTTTAGGTACACTCCCTCAATATGTGAATTAAGGTTTCAGAGTTTAGCATTGGAGGAAATAATTGGATTATTAGCCATTAATATATTCTATTATCTGATGTGAGGCCACTCACCTTTAAAGAAAATGAGGACCAACGTAACTTAGTACATATTGTGAAGTATGAATAAATGTGTTAAAGTCGAGTCACCTACAACATAAAAATAACAAGGGATATTTATGCATTCCACTGATCATTGGTGAGATAAATTACCATTAATGTATGCAAGCCTCCAAGTGTTGCAAATAGTCTCTAACTCTTTATCCTAAATAATATGTGGAAGTTAATTGGAAAATAGTCATTAGAAGGAGGGCATTAAGGAATCCCTCATCAACTAACTTGAGAACAAAAAAATATTTTAAGAATCACGATTTGGAAAGAAAAATCAGTAGCTAAAATAATGAATTTTTCTTGCTGAGCGTTGGTTTTTAAGAAGAAACCTAGCCCAACCATGACACAAAGTGGTTTTCATAACTAGGCCCCATTATTTATTATTATTATTATCATTATTTTTTAAAATTTAAGAAAGAATTCAAGAAGATAAAGTAGGAGTATGGGGATAGTCTTCCTTCTTTACCAACTCCATATTCTTATCCTAATAAATATCTGCTATAAACTTTGTTTCAAACATCATTTTTTGGTAGAAATTTTGACTATTCCCATTCACAATAAAAGAGGTTTGATTTTCATTAATATTTTTAATTCAAACTTACCCATTTTAAAAAAATAGCCTATATTTCATAGTTTCCCATCCATCGAGTTGTGAATTTCCCTTTAAATTATTTAAATCTTAAATCGAAGAGGAGATCCTAGTATCCGAACTGAAACTATTTTTTTTTAATAATTATTTCATGCCATTTCTTTCTTTGTTCTTGTACCAACATGGTCTATTGAATTGTATCCTACCGGATCTCATCAAACGAGTTTAACTATAATTTTTTTTCTCCCGTGCCTTGCTCAAATCCATCCCTAGCTAAGAAACATTCCAAAAAGTATTGATTTGGAACTCTATTAGGAGGAGACCATTTTTCTATTACACTAATTCATAAGGGGTACATCCTATAGTTATCCACTAGTTCATCCTGTAAGCCCAAAGAGCTTGATTTAGTTGGCCTACCCAATGTTGTCTTAGTGAGGATGACTTCCAGTATCTTATTGGTGGACTCAACTTGCCCATTATCTTGAAGATAGTATGGGGTGGAACTTTTATACCTAATTTTTTAGTGTTATATGATAGACATGATAAGTTTGGACATGAATTGCGTTCCCTAGTCTATGATGATCTCCTTGGGCACACCAAATATTGCAAAACTTTCCTCATAAAGGAAATATACTAGTGCCTATTCATTATCTTGGGACAAAGCCTTAACCTCAACCCATTTCATGAAATAGTTAGTGCACAAAAAATATATATTTCTTCTTCCTTGACATTGGTGTTATCGTGCATACAAAATCTAAGGCCCACTTATTGAATGGGTTGATCAACACTTGTAGATGCAATGGAATTTCATTTTCTTGCACTTTCCTTCCCATTCTCAACACTTGTAGATGCAATGGAAACTTTCACATTGCTACACATATTTCTTGACATATTCGAACATGTTGGGCCAATAATATATAGACTGCAATATCTTGTGGTTGGTTCACTTGATGTAAAAACGACCTCCATAGGGTTCGTTGTGAGAATATTTTAGAATTTCTGGAATTTCATCCTCCTGAATGCAGTTCCAAATGGTAAGGTCCACACCCATGTAAAATAGTTTGTCATTTTTCTAGGAATAAAAGGAAAACCTGCTTATACTCCACTTCTTTTCATGAGTTGGTAACTATTGAGGAAATTTTCCTGTTGCTAAATAATTCACAATGTTTGCATACCAAGGTAAGTGAGTAGACACTGCAAACTAGTATTCATAAATGAGATTAACTTCTACATGAATATCATCATTTTAATTATGTAACCTAGAAAATAAATCAACAACTAGATCATCTTTATCAAGATGGTCCATAATCGAGACATTGAATTCTTGCAATAGAAAAATCCATCTTATGATCTAGTCGTTAGTTACTGGTTTATTAATTTGATATTGCATACTTGCGTGGTTAGTGTGAATGAAGACTCCATAACCCATAATATAATTCATAAACTTATTTATGGAATGGAGCACCGCTAAGAATTCCTTTCTTGTCACAATATAATTTAGCTTAGCAGGGGTTAGATTCTTAGTAGTATAGTAAATGGAATAATAACCACTCATTTTATTTCTTCCTGAGAATAAACCCTAAATTTGTACCTAAGTTGTCCATGAAAATATGAAAATGGAGGGACCAATTTGGTCCCCTGAAATAGGCGCAACAACAAGTTTCTCTTTCTAGGTCCCAAGCGACACACTAAAAAAGATTATCCCACATAAAAGAAACATATTTGGACAATAACTTAAGTAATGGTGTGAAAATTTTCATAAATTTCTAAATGAAGCATCTATGGTATCCAACAAAAAAAAGGAAGTTTCTTACCTCTTTTTACATTTTAGTAACCCCTAGTTGAGACTGAAATTTGATATTGATCGAATCTACTTCAATTCCTACAACAGAAACCATAGTGACCAAGCAGTACACCATTAGTTAATAGCATATGAAATTTTATGTTACTTAAGGAAATGTGTGCTTCCATACATCTAATCAAAACATTTTTTAAATAGTAAAATCGACCATATACACCTCCACACAATCATGAATAAGGTTTGAGAAAATACTTAGCCGACTCTTTTAAAGGTGGCAAGGACATTACATAAAATAGAAGGAAAACCCCACTAGGCAATAGTTACTAGGGAAAAGTAAATGTTGTTTTCCATTGGTTCTATGGGGCTATTTGGATCTAACTATACCTACTTTACACATGTAAAAATGAAAAGTATTTCTTTCCCTATAAGGTGTCTAAGACATAGTCAATGAAAGGGAGAGTAAAATAATATTTCATGGTATATTTTTATAATTCTTAGAAGTGTACACACACATGCTATTTCCCTGAAGGATTAGGCCCTAATACTAGTGGCGGCACCCATTTTCTCTCAGATATGGGATAGATCAAATTAGCATCAAGAATATTTTGTGAGTATTCCTTAACCACTTCCTTAAGTGTTGGATACATGTGCCTTTGGGGATGACAGATAGGAAGGGCATCATTCTACCAGTAAATATGATGTGAATATATTGTTGGATCAATTCCCTTCATGTCCCAGTATACCCAATCAAAGTAGTTTATTTTTTCCTCTAGAAGATGGATCAATTACTTTTACTGATCATTAGTAAGTTTTTTAATATTATTAAATAATTACTAGGATTGACTTCAATAGGAGTATAATATGGCTCAATTTCTTATGGAGAAACAATAGAAATATTATAATATGATGAAAAATATATTATATCATTAGATGAAAATACATCATATTTTCAAGCATGTTCTAGTGGATGAACATTATAAGCATAAAATAAATCAGAATTATATAGGAAATAATTGATCTAATCCTCTTCAAAACATTCCCTGAAATTAATTACCTAGTATATTGTCACTTTGGTTAAACTATATATTCATTGTTAACTAAATCATCAGACCATGGGAGCTCCTATTACTGTGTGAGATATTTCACAGGTGGGTAAAATGTGATTTTATTTCCTGCTTCCTCATGGGAGATAAACATATTACTAGATCTACATCTTATGAATGTGTCATGGAAACATGTATCTCCAATAATAAGGTTGTCTCCTAGTTTGAAGTCCTAATTAGACCTCATACCATTTGGGATGGGAGACCCATCTAGTATGTGGTCCTAACTTCCACCCTGTAGGTTTCATCTTGGTGCTGATATGAAGAGATGTTAGAGTGACATCAAGTATGAAATACCAAGAGAGTGAGGATGAAATCAAACCAAAATTGATAACATATGAAAGAAGGTACAAGAATTTAAAAAAAAAATAATGACAAGGGTAATGTCTCAAGCAAGATAAAGTGAGCTAAAAATATCTAAGACATACCCAAATAGGAAAGTGCTAGAGGTTAATTGTGAATTAGTTAAAAATAGGTTACTAGCATTAGCGTGGAATGAGAGAGAAAATATTCAAGTTAAACATGTAATCAATAGCCATGAATTTTTTCATCAACATATAAATGATATGAAATCACTCAGACATACATGATTCGAGTATCACTTAGCCATTATAACCAACAAAGGAATGCATGGGAATATGCTCCAAAATTTAGAAGCTTCTCATTAATGATGTTGAAAATCCAAATACAAGTACTGTAGGTCCACTGAAATACAATAGTGGAATGTAGGTTGCTAATATCAACTCCAAAATAGACTCAAATCCTCACCAAAATTTAGCCTAAAATATGCCAAGAGAAATATTTCTCCAAGATTTAATGTTGGTGCCCAGAGGTGGCTTATTACAGACAACTCTAGTGCTTCTCATTTAGTTATGAACCCGAGGTAAGTATTCTTATTTCAAGAGTGTTGGCACATTATATGTGAGTGAAATTGATTAATAGTTACTCTATGTTTCTTATGAGGAAGAATTAGGTAGCCTTCTGAATTCAATTAACCTAATGAGGCGTGGCTTTAGTTGATTCTTCTGTCTAGCCTATGGTTGGACAGTAGAACAACAGTTTGAACAACAAGTTGAATGGAGTGAACAACTATCTAATTGAATTAAGCAGCGGTCTAAATGGATTGAACAACAATCTAGATGAACTGAAAAATAATTAAATTGAATTGAACAACATCAATCGAATTGAATTGAATGGTAGTATAAATGAACTAAACAAAAATTAAATTCAATTGAACAACAATAATTACTTAGATAATTTTGCAATGGAATTCTCTTTTAAACTAATTAATTGACATTAATCAATGATCAAACGCTTCGCTATGCTAAAAGGGAAATGAAATCCGCAAGGGCGAGTAACATTGAAAGAAACTATTCTATGATCTATAAACCAATTGCAATGACATTGGAAAAATCGGAACCATCTATGGCTGATGAAGCATTATGATAACTCAGAAAATATAAATGCAATTAATCTAACTCAAAGAGAAAAATTGCTAATAGTTTTGAAGGAAAAGTAACTGGAATTTTATTGAATGGAAATATAATTTACAACTACATTAGATACTAAGACATTGGTTCTACGACTACACACAGTATGGGAATTTGCAAGGAACTTCCAGGGGTTGGGCCCAGACCACCAGAAGCTCTAGCACAGTAAAAAATTCAAAGGATCGTTGTTTACAACTCTATACTAACTCCAGTCATACTACAAAAATACATTTAGACAAGTTGATTCTGAGGTGTTTTAGAATGGATTTCCCTCTTCCTTGTAAAGGTGATTTCAAAAAATGAGAAGGTATTCTCCAAACGACAGCCTGTGCGTGTGGCTTTTGCTTGAGTTCTTGGGTTCGCATTCGCCAGTCTGTCTTCTGCCAGCTGTTGGGCGTTACCGAGATCTCACATGTTTGGGCTTGTTGATTAGTTTCCATTTTCTGCCAGTCCAGATACTTTTCCTTCCTACATGTGGAGATAAAAGAAGTCAGTTTTTGGTTATAAAACATCCATTTTGTTGCTAGCCTAGTTGTTCTCGTTTTCATAAACCTTTTCTTTCTTTATTGTTAAGATGAAGGAGAATTCCCCAAAATTGTAACATAATTTGAAGTAATTACAGGGTGAGAACATACCTTAATATGGGCCCAACATACTCACCTGCTTACCTAATTGCATGTCCTCAGGCAAACAGATGGTTGAGATGCAATTGCATCAAGGAATAGGCAGGGTAGACCTTTTCTTTGCAGGCTCTGAAGCCCTATTTTTGTTTCATGATTGCAAAGGAAACACTGGTGGATCCTTCTAGTAATTCATAATTGTGATTATAGTCCTTGGGAGGATGCCAGAGGAGAGGACTTATGTATATACACCCTAACCACGCAGGCCCCATGCTGTAGACTAAGCCACTGTATGGGAGGAATCTGGAGGTAGTAGCCTTGAAATTCCTATAGCCGAATGGCTCTCGATTCTTCATGTTGTTTATGGAGGCTATCCACCTTTGCTTAGCTATTGCCAAGGCTGCTTCATGAATTTCTCCAAAGTATTCTCGTCCATTTTCTATGATGTATTTATGGTTGGTCCCAAGCCTAGTCCTTACACCTTGCCTTCTCATGAATTTTTGGTGCTAAATGAATAGTTGCAGGGGTTTTTTAGGTTCCCCTCTGACCCATAAATCTAGGCCATGCTCTCTTTTATGGAAGATGTTGTAGGCCTTGGCCCACCTGATCTGGATTTTAGCAAATGAAAGGAAGGCTTGTAGCTGAACATCCCCTATGAAGGGACTAGGGTTGTTGTCTGTGTCTTCTTCTAAAAAGAAATTATGCATGTATAGTTCACATAGGAGGCACTAGACCTATTCGTCTTGATTGTTACAACAGTGGAAAAATTCTTCTATAGTCCCGAAAGTAGTGGATTTTCCTGCTCTAACAGCTTTGACTTTCAGGAGTAAATACCGTTCTGTTAGGAACAAGGCATTGTTGGTTGTCGGAGCTCTGCATGATAGTGCATCATTATATAGAGAACAAATTGTAGAGATTTGTTTCTTAGCTTGCTCCACCTGCTCTTGTGCCCTTTTTACCTTTGCTTGTTCTCCTCTGAGTTGGGCAAATGTTTCGTCTTCTGTGGAGGAAAGGTCTGTAAAATTTTTCAGTAGTGCTTGATATTCTTGTAATGGCACCACCTCCTTCCTACACTGTGCTAGTTCATGCTATGTTTGCACCATTTCATTGCGTAGTTTCTGATTGACAACTTTTTCTACCAAATGGGCATAGGCAAGTGTTTCCTCTATTTGGGTCCCCTTTTCTTCTATAAATTTTTTCTCGGTTTGAGTAGAGGCTTCACTGGTGGCTGCTAGTTTTGTTTGAATTCCATCCTTAGTGGTGTCTACTAAGTAGGTCTGCACCTCAGCTTCTGAAGTGGTTACCAAGTCAGTTTGGGTTCCAGTCTCAACGATGTCAGCTAAGTCAGTTTGCATCTCGTCTTCAACAATATTTACCAATTTTGTTTGGGTTCCTGAAGTGGTGGTTTCCTTCTTTGGCTTCCGAGCCCTTCTTTCCCCCTTCAGTTGTTTTCTCAGATATTTTACCAATTTATTTAATCTCTTGTAGGCTCTGCTTAGTCTCTTACTTCTCTTTTCATCTGAATTTTCACCTGTCCTTATTTCAGCAGGTGGTGGGGGAGGGGAATTCTCCTTTTCAAGGATGGTGTTTCCATCCTCGGGGTTTCCTAGAATGGTGTTTATGATTAAATCTTCAAAGTATACCTCGATGAGAGGGTCCTGACTGGGAGAAGTAGTTCTACCTCCTGGTGTCAAAGGGGTTGTTTCTGTGTGTGTGCTTTGCTCCACAAGGACAATGTCACCTGACTGGTTTTCTGATTCCATTCTCTCCTCTATCTGCCCTTCACTGTACACCTCATAATTCTCAAGAGGGGACAGAGCCTCCTCATCTTGTGGTTCCTCTTGGTCAAGTAGGATGTTAGTGTGACCAGAACTACTGGGGGTGACGAATTTATCAACAATTTCCTCTTTCTCTTCTGCTCCCAATGGGTTTCTAGATTCATAATCTATCCTTATTTTCCCTAGGAATCAAGCCATTTCTTCCTCGAAATCTTGTAAGGGTGCATGGGATGGTTCTGGTTCCTCCATGAGGTCCGAGTTCCCTTAGAGTTTTTTGGACCATTTTTTCCTGCTTGGTTCTAAAGTTGTGGTTTGGGTCCTTTTTCTTCTTGGTGTATTTACCCTAGGGGGTTCAATTTCAGTTCTGTCAGGGTTTATTTCTGGTTCCTGCACCTCAGGGTTGACAAAATTTTCTCAGACTATCTACTGCCTATTCATCTCATGAATGATGATTAGTTTAATTAACCCCTGGTGGCTGACCATTTCTTGGGGATTTTTGGCTTTTCTCAATTGAATAGAAGTGTCTTGCAATATGGAATTTAGGAAGGTAGGCAGATTAATTGAAATCTTTTGTTTAAGCAGAGCTAAAAGTTTGAGCTGTCGAGGTTTTACCACATTTTTCCATCCTTCGCATGTAATCAACTTTTGGATGAATGCCACCAGCTGCTGCCATGGCTGGTGTAGAGAGGTAGGGTTAATCCCTCTCCCTTTTTGTTCTAGTGGCTCCTCCGGGTCCTGATATGTTGCTACTGGCTCTCGTAGGAGGAGATGCTTCTCTACCCATATTTCTCCTTCTACTGGTATTCCAGAAATTTCAGCAATAATATCCTCTGTGACTGGTATAATTCGACCTTTAACTCTGGTTTTTCCTTCTTGCAAGTTTTGCAGAAATTCAATTGTGATTTCTGTGTCAAATCCCTGTAATCGATGTACATATGTTAGCCAAACGCCTTGCTGGAGGATGGCACTGGCTGTATCTGAAATTAGAAAGTTTACAGGATCGTTTCGAAGGGAATTCCCACCCATAGCTAATATGATTTCTTCTTCTGATTGTATTCCTCCTCGGCTTTGCCATTAGGACTGACTGTTGTATGTAAGCGAAAGAGAAATTGAGGTTTTGCGCTGGTAATTTCATGCCTTAATTGCAGTGTTCCTCTGGTCTTATCGATGTGTCTAATGGGATTTGTGCATAGATTTCACATGCTTTCCAATTTAAGGCCACTTACACCCCCTCCATCGAAGAAAGGGCGCCCATGCCCTCAAATTTTGCTAAAGATACATTATTGGTAAATGGGGGGGAGAACCATTGGTGATTTGTGTGTCATCTGTACGTGAAGGAGCAGGTCGAGCTTCAGGTAGCTGAGTAATTACTAACATATGCAGTGTAAAGGTCGATTTTGGAAGTTTGTCATGATTGCATCTTGTGCGGAAGTGACCGGAAAGGGAGAGGGAATGGTATAATCATTATTATGATATGATGTCCTCCTTCAATGAAAAGTTATGACGGAAGCATGACTAAGTCAAGTAATGATTTCTGTTGTCATCCCAGAGTTTGCATATGTAAGCATATCTCTTGATAGTTATTCTTGTGGTAGGTTGTATTTATCACTGATTCGAGTAATAGCTTGCGGAAGAAGGATTGAGGATATGGTGTATATAAAAGAAATTGGCTATTGAAGGAGCATAATTTCATACCATAAGCAGAGCCACTACTGCTAGCAGGCGTTCATAGCCTCGATAGGGCTGCTATTTTAACCCAAAATAATGAGCCAAGAGCCTTATGTAAAAACAATTATTCTACCAATTTTATGGAGAGATCACCATGCTGGTATGGTGGCCAGTTAACCATGGTGCCACTCAGAAGAGTTGTAGCAAAGTGATCAGGCTGGCTCGTGATGAGACCTCCTATCCTTCAAGTAGTTAAGAAGTTAATTACGCTGGTGTGGTGGCCATTGTGGGCATGTCACTTGCTATGCTCTTATTAACATGGTATGTTGGCTCGTGATGAGACCCCCTATCCTCTCTTAAAAATTTGCATATAAGCGTAGTACTTCTTTTTGAATTGTAATATCTTGATTTATCAGGATGTCACTGTGCCGATGTAATATCCAGATAGTCACAGTGCCATTCACAAGGATTGTAACAAAGTGATCAGGCCGGCTCATGATGAGACCTCCTGTCCTTCAAGCAATTAAGATGGTCATTACCCTAGTGTGGTGGCCATTGTGGGCATGTCACTTGTTAAATCCATATGACATGGTAGGCTGGCTCGTAATGAGACCCCCTATCCTCTTAAAATTTTGCATGAACACATAATAGTTACTCTTTATACATGAAGGGAGGCTCATTAACTCCTTAAGAGTGAGGGATGGTGAAAGAAGAGAAATAATTCCAATACAATTAATACCCCTCATTCCCATTCCTTCATGTTGGAGGGAAATATTATTCGAATAGTGTAGAAAGATATACCATCATAAGGTCATATATCGTATGATAACATATTTGAACTAGGGATGACTTAGCCTTTCATTTCAAGTATGCACGATGTCAACTTCCTATTTACAAATTATAGTGCTAGGGATTCATCATATTTTTTATTTTACCATTTCCCTCTCTTTTTCAACTGCAATTGTATACTCAGAGATGCTTTTTCGAGCAAAGATGCAATGTAAATGAGGGTTGTTAGATAAAGGGAAAAAACAAAGTTATTCTATTTGAACAACAAGATAAAGAAAAAGCGAGAAAAAGAAAGAAAAAAATGGCTGTTTAATTTGATTGAACTGCAGCTGTTTAAAGATAGAATAGTAGTTGTTCACAAATTGAACAGTAAGAAAAATGCCAAAGAGTGGCTGTTCAATTCAACTGAACATAAGATGTTCAATGATTGAACAACAATTATTCGAGAATTGGACAACGACAATAAAGAACATGGGAAACAAATGTTTCATTCATTTGAAAATCAACCATTCAAAGATTGTAAAACAGTTGTTCACGAATTGAACAAAAAAAATTAAATAAAAAATGCCAAAAAACGGCCATTCAAATCGACTGAACAACAACCGTTCAAAGAGTGAACAACAGTTGTTCAGAAATTGAAGAGCAAAAATAAAGAACAAAAAAAATGGTTGTTCAATTCGATTGACTAGCAACTGTTCAAATATTGAACAACAATTGTTCACGAATTGAACAGTAA
Organism: Pinus albicaulis; assembly: GCA_034641835.2. NCBI lineage: Eukaryota > Viridiplantae > Streptophyta > Pinopsida > Pinales > Pinaceae > Pinus > Pinus albicaulis. The sequence goes on along the minus strand of JAXQQM020080123.1, from coordinate 254,062 downwards.
AAAACAAATAACAAACAAAAAATAATTGTTCAATTTGATTGAGCAGCATCCATTCAAATATTGAACAACAGTTGCTCACAAATTGAATAACAAAAACAAAAAACGCAAAAAAAAAATGATCGTTCAATTGTTGATCAGTGGTTGTCATTGATGTAAACCCAAGCAGCACCAGGGGCTAACCCAATATTGCATGGGAATTTTTACCTACCAAATTAATATATTCTGGGTCAATAATTCTTTTAATGGTTTCTACTTGTTGAGATGTTTCCGTTGATATATGGCATGCCATGTATTTCTTCACGGTTTGAGAGATAATCATGTTTGAAGTTTGTACCCCAGTTAGTGGGCTAAAATCCCATGGGGTTGTGGCATGGGCCATTGAAAGGTCATAATTAATATTTTTTAAGCTCCTAAAATCCCTCCCACGTTCACTTGTTGAACCCCCTCTCAACCTAAGCATTTATATAAATTGTGATCCTCATATCCTCCTCATGCAAGGGATTTCACCATTTGAAACAGGTCATTGTGGAAGTTTCACTCTAACATTATTTCTACGAAGGTTAAGAAGCTGAAATTTTTTGAGACAAAGCTGAAATCCTGAGGAAGATGCTGTGAAAATTTAAGATCAAGATGCGCAATATTTTTGGAGATATGATCTGTGGAAGTCAGTGTTTTTGCAGGCTCCTGAAATTCATCTCAAAGAAGTGACCTTGGAAAAATCGTCATAAATCTCTCTCTGAGTATCGGATTGGAATTCCATAAAAAGTGATAGATATTTCATAATCCATACCTTTCACTCTATCAATTTCAGAGCCAAATGAAGCAACAGTGACACATGGCATGCTGTACAAGTTCGCTCTACTGAAATAGTCCATAATTAGGGCATTGTGAGAGATTGGGTATAAATCTCTCTTGAAGAAATCAAATTGGGTCAGACCTGTGGCATTGGAAATACAACTCAGAGGACTAATACAGTACCAAGAATTAGATATTGGGGATCTGAAATAACATAGATACACTAGATTCAATATCGAGTTCCTAGAAGGAAAAGAGAAAGCTAGATCATGTGTTGTCAAGGGCTACAAAGGACTAGACTTTCTAGGGAAGCAAAGCAAAGAAAGGTGCAGTAGAGGGTAGCATGACAAGAGTAGAAACCAAGGTACATAACAACAACAAGAAGTTCATCACATGAAGTCTACAAATGGGCAACACTGCATACAATCATTGTAAAAGTATCATTGTACTAAGTCATTGTAAATACATTATTGTACAAATTGTACTAGTGTCTATCTGCCAAGAGTTGAAGAGGCAGTGTCAGGTGGTCTAGGATCATTATTAGGTGGTTGTGTCATAGTTGGGGTTATGGTCTAGTGTATCTTCTTCTTCTACATCATTCTATATCATTGTAGAATGGACCATTTTCCATGGTACGAGAGTCCATTCTTCTTTTATTCTTCTACAGGGTGGTAGGGTGGTGCTAGGGTGAGTTGTAGCTCATTGGGTGTTGGGGCATCTGTTCAGTTGAATACTGAAGAATCTTGGGCATTGGAGCATCCATCTAGTGGGAGTTGGAGAAGAATGCTTTTCTAGATTCTAGGAAGTTGGAGCTTTATTTTCAATTGGAGTTGAATATTAAAGAATTATTAGCAAATCATTAGGTGGTTTTTGTCCCAGAGTGGGTTTCCACCTTAAAAACTGTGTACATTTGTGTTCCTCTTATTTTTTGCTATCATTGTACAAACACTGATAATCATTGAAGATTAACTAATGCTCTAATTGAAAGAAATATTGATTCACCCCCCTTCTCAGTGTTTCCAACAATTGGAATCAGAGCTTGGTTCCTTCAATAACAGTTTAACAACTGGAAGGAGGTCATGGAGCATACCAAGAATGGTGTACCTCTATTCAATGAAAATATTTATGCACTATGGAAAGGAAGAATGGAGGTCTATCTCTTGGCACAAGGTTACGAAGTATGGGACACTGTTCAAAATGGATTTACATCAACCACGGATGAACAAGGTAAGAATAATTTGGTAAATGATGCAAAAGCAAAGAATATTATTATCGGTGGACTTATTGAATCTATTTATCATAAGGTGTTGGGTTGTAAAACTACCAAAAATGTATGGGACAAGCTTGAGAATATATATATGCAGGTGACTCAAATGTCAAAGAAGCAAAGCTTCAAATCTATAGAGAAAAATTTGAGCAACTCAAAATGAAAGAATAATGCAACATTGCTACATACTTCCAATATGTTGATGAAATAACCAATACTCTGGAAGGATTGGGAGAGCCATTTGACAAGAATACTATTATATGGAAGATTCTTAGAACGTTACCAGGGAGATTCAACCCAAAAGTATCAGTCTTAGAATACAGTGCAAATATGGACAAACTCAGCAAAGAGGAATTACATGGAGTTCTCATAGCATATGAAATGAGACTTGATGAAGAAGAGGGTACTTCAAATCTAGAAACTACGTTCGTTGCATCCAAGAAAACCAATAATGATAAACAACCTTCAATTGAAAAGACATGCACCTGCAAGTGTGAAGAAAAGGGCGATGATGAAGAAGGTCTTTCATATGAAGAATATGCTTACTTCATGAGAAAACTAAAAATTGGTAAGGGAAAATTCAAAGGTAAACTTCCATTGATATGTTTCGGATGTGATAAGGTTGGGAATTCTGCAGAAAAATGTCCAAACAGAAGTGATGGAAACTCAAAAGGAAAGAAAGGCTTTAAGAAATTCAACAAGCAGAGGCAACAAGCAAGGATCCAAAAGGAGCTTTCTCTCTAAAGAAGATAGCTCATCATCCGATGAAGACAATGATAGTGAAGAAGAAACCAATGAGAGAGTATTGTTTATGGCCAAGCACAATAAACCCAAGCACAATAAGCAAGAGGTATCAAACAATGAAGAAGAAGGATGGACCATAGACGAATTTTATGAGGAAGCAATAAAGCTTATAAAAGATCTCAAGGTGGAGAAGATCCGTTCCAAAACTCTTGAAGAACAAGTTCAAGGTCTCAAAATTGAAGTTGAAGAACACAAATGCATTGAAGAGTCACTTCAAAAGAAGTTGGAAGAAAGCAACCAAGAAAGCGAATAATTAGAAGCCGAAGTAGTCTCGCTGCGTGAGGAAGTGAAGAAAGGAAAAACTTTCCAAAACTATGCCAACAACTCAAGGGCATTGGAAGAACTCATCAAAAATCAATGATCTTACAACGACAAAACTAGCATCGGTTACAAAGAAGAAGAAGCAGGACCTTCTACAACAAAATACAATGAACCTATGAGATCTGACATGCATGTAGACTTCATTGGATAAGATTCACAAGAACAGCCTTGGAAGACAATTCCTCGATGAAAATTTCCATCCAAGTACCAACATATTTTTTATGGCTACTGTTATTCATGTGGAAAAGTTGGTCATAATGTTGTAGAATGTTGCACGTACCCTAGGAAAGAATACAATTCTAGGAGATCTGTCAAATATGAACCTCCCAGGGCTCAGCGAAATATCAATAGATTTGAACATTTAAGAAATAATATTGAATGTTACAAATGTCGAAACTTTGGACACATAGCCAAAGACTGCAGACTTGAAAATCCTCCAGAAGAATCTTCGAAGCCACAAAATGAACGAACATGGAAGAAGAAGAATAATGATAATTGTGCTCTCGCTCTCAAGGCTCAAAAGAACAAAGATGTGTGGTATGTTGATAGCGGTTGCTCAACGCATATGACTGGAGATAGAAATAAATTTGTATCTCTGAAAGAGAAGAAGGATGGAACAGTGTCCTTTGGAAATGATGGATCTTCAAATGTTATAGGATCAGGTACTGTCACTCTCAGAAGCAAAGATGCTCTAGCCAAGAATGTTCTATTGGTTGAAAACATGAATCACAATCTGCTCAATGTTGGACAAATGTGTGATCAAGGACACACAATACTATTCAACTCCATGAAATGTGAAATTAGGAAAGGCGTGTATGGTGAAATTGTGGCTACAGCAAGTCGAGCTCCAAACGACATATATGTTTTGGATGAAGCAACTAAAGCATGTCTAATAGCTAAAGAGGATGATATAATAATTGGTAGCAATGATGATCGACTAAGTAAGAAGTTTGCTACAAAGGTGCAAAGTGATTTCGAGATGTCTTTACTTGGTGAGCTGACATACTTCTTAGGGCTTCAAATATCTCAGCAAGAGAAAGGAATATTTATATGTCAAGCCAAGTACATCAAGGAAATGCTCAAGAAATTTAAAATGGAATATTGCAAACCCATCCTTACTCCAATGGTAACAGGTTGAAAATTGAGCATAGACGACTCATATAAGGATGTGGATCAAAGGTTGTATAGATCTATGATTGGTATTCTTCTATATGTAACAGCCTCCCAGCCAGATGTTATGCAAATAGTTGGACAAGTAGCAAGATTCCAAGCAGCACCAAAATAATCACATATTATTGCCATCAAAAGAATTCTTCGATATCTAAAGGGAACAACAGAATATGGCTTGTGGTATCCCAAGGGTAACAATCTCATTATTCATTCCTTTACAGATGCAGATTGGGCAGGAAGTGTTGATGATCATGAGAGTACTCATGAAGCATTGGAATATCTTCGCCAGAAGCTTGGGATTCTCCCAAGTTCTCATTAGATTTTCCTTATTCAGAATATAAAGGGGGAGTGGAAGTGTGTACAGGTCCGCAGGATGGTTGTGTGTTAGGGGGAGTTACCCTTTTCCATTGATGTCAAAGGGGGAGAGAATGTTGTAGGAAGAGGTGTCATGATCGTAGGGGGAGTACTTGTGTTGCCATCAATGCCAAAGAGAGAGATTGTTGATCAGCAGTTGTCATTGATGTCAACACAAGCAGCACCAGGGGCTAACCCAATATTGCATGGGAATTTCGACCTACCAAATTAATATATTTTGGGTCAATAATGTTTTTAATGGTTTCTACTTGCCGAGGTGTTTCCATTGATATATGGCACGCCATGTAATTATTCACGGTTTGAGAGATATTCATGTTTTAAGTTTGTACCCCAAGTTAGTGGGATAAAAACCCATGGGGTTGGGTCATGGGTCATTGAAAAGTCATAACTAATATTTTTTAAGCTCCTAAATTCCCTCCCACGTTCACTTGTTGAAGCCCCTCTCAACTTAAGCATTCATATAAATTGTGATCTTCATTTCCTCCCTCACACTCTTTCTCATGTAAAGTTGCACAATAAACAGTCATTGTGGAATTTTAGCTCCCCCCCCCCCCCCCCCCCCCCCACACACACATATATATATATATATATATATATAAAACAAAGCAGGTGCAACAAAGGTAGCATGAAAATAGCGACCTTGGGTGAATCGTAAGCAACAATAATATCATCATGAAGTCTTCAGTGATGCTTTGCCTTGCAATCGTTGTACTAAGTCATTGTAAATACGTTATTGTTAAAATTGTACTGGTGTCTATACGAAGGTTGATGGGTGTCGGGTGGTCTAGGATCTAGCAGCAGTGGTTGTGTCCTGAATTGGGTTTCGGTACAAATATGTCTTCTTCTTACGTATTCTATATCATTGTAAAGTGGACCATTTTCCCTGGTACGAGAGTCCATTCTTCTTTTATTCTTCTACAGGGTGGTAGGGTGGTGCTAGGGTGAGTTGTAGCTCATTAGGTGTTGGGGCATCCATTCAGTTGACTACTAAAGAATCTCAGGCATTGGAGCATCCATCTAGTGGGAGATGGAGAAGAATGCTTTTCTAGATTCTAGGAAGTTGGAGCTTTATTTTCAATTGGAGTTGAATATTAAATAACTATTAGAAAAGCATTAGGTGGTTTTTGTCCTAGAGTGGGTTTCCACCTTAAAAACTGTGTGCATTTGTGTTCCTCTTGTTTGTTTCTATCATTGTACAAGCACTGATAATAATTAAAAATTAACTAATGCTCTAATTGAAAGAAATATTGATTCACCGCCCCTCTCAGTATTTCCAACATCAATTTGACTGAATAGCAGTTGTTCAAAGATTCAACAACAGTTGTTCACAAATTGAACAACAAAAATAAAAATTCCAGAAACGGCTATTCAATTCGACTGAACAATAGTTCAAAAATTTAACAACAATTATTCAGGAATTGAATAGAAAAAATAAAAATGCCAGAAACGACTGTTCAATTCGACTGAACAACAATTGTTTATGAATTGAAAAAAAAAATTAAAATGCCAGAAATGATTGTTCAATTTGACTGAACAGCAGCTGTTCAAATATTGAACAACAATTGTTCATGAATTGGACTGCAAAAATAAAGAACACAAACAAACGGTTTTTCAATTCGATCGACCAATAGCCATTCAAATATCAAACAACAGTCGTTCACAAATTGGACAGCAAAAATAAAGAACACAAAAATGGTTGTTCAATTCGATTGACCAACATTGAACATGAAAAAAATAAAAATGCTAGAAATGGCTGTTCAATTCGACTGAATAGCAGCCGTTCAAAAATTGAACAGCAGTTGTTCACGAATTGAAAAGAAAAAATAAAAATGCAAAAAAAATGAGGAGAATAAATTGCAAACATGAAGAATGTACAAGAAAATAAGACATCTATGTATAGTATTTACAAATGATAGCAGCAAACCTCTCATGTACTTGGGTTTGTGGGGTTGTCACCCCCTTGTGCCCCAACTTGGATGGTGGGATCGTTTCGTATCTGTTGGCAAAAATATTCTCTTATGAGAGGCTTGAGATAGAGGCGTACTCTATGTCCATTAACTCGGTATGTTGAACCAGACTCATCTATGGTGGTCAGGGTGAGTGTGCCATTGTTGTGTACTTCCTGAATCTCGTATGGACCGAGCCACCTTGTTTGTAGTTTTCCCGGAAAATTTTGGAATCTGGAGTCATAAAGGAGGGCCCAATCTCCTTTTTGAAATACCTTCTTCTTGATAAGGTTACCATGCCATTTAGCTTGTTTTTGTTGGATGATCGTTGTGCATTGCAGGGCTAGTAGTCATATTTCATACAATTCATTTATTTGCTGGAGTCTTCTAACTTGGGCTTCTTTTAGGTCCAATCCTACTTCTTGGGTTGTTCTTAAAGTTTTTATTTCAAATTCAATAGGGAAGATAGGTTCTCTCCCAAATACTAGCTGATATGGCGAGTATCCAGTGGTGTTTCTCCAGGTTGTATGATAATCCCATAAGGCTTCTAGCAATCTAGGGGCCCAATCCTGACAGTGTGTTGCTACAGTTTTAGTAAGGATCACTTCCAGAACTTTGTTGGTGCTTTCAACTTTCCCATTTTCCTAAGGGTGGTAAGGAAACGTAATCCTATGGGTGATATGGTGATTTATGAGAGTGGTTTAAATTTTATTACCTATGAATTGTGCCCCTCCATTGGTTATCACTTCCCGTGGCAAGCCATATCGTATGAATAATTCAAAAAGAAACTTAATTACTGATTCTTTTGTGGCTCTCGACAAGGCTACCGCTTCTACCCATTTGGTTACATAATCTGTAGCGACTAATATGTGGACTTTTTGGTTTGATGGTGGGCTGAATGGGCCAACGAAGTCCAGCGCCCATCGTTTGAATGGTTCTACCACCAATTGTGGTTGTAGCGGCATTTCATCAACTTGGCCTGGGCGTCCCGTTCTTTGGCAGCTATCGCAGGATTGACATATTTTTTTGTGTCTTTGAAAATCGTAGGCCAATAATAGCCTAATTGTAGTACTTTATGCCCCATTCTGCGTTTTGCAAAATGGCCACCACAAGGTTCATCGTGGTAGGCTCATAGGATGTCATAAATTTCATCCTCTCTGATGCATCTGCGTATGTGCATATCGGCCTCGGTGTGGAAGAGGTAACTGTTGATCCAGGAGAACCTTGTGCTACGTTGTACAATCAATTTCCATTCTTTTGGTGTTAAATGTATGGGTAGCTTTCCGACTGCCAAGTAATTTGAAAAGTCTGCATACCATGGTGTTTTTGTTGTTACAGCAAAAAAATGTTCGTCAGGAAACTGATCATCGACTGCTAGTGTGTCTTCTATTTTGGGAACTCTTGACAGGAAGTCTGCGACCACGTTTTCCCTTCCTGGACGATCTTTGATTGTTATATCAAATTCTTGCAACAACATCAACCAACAAGTTATTCTCCCATTCGTGATTGGTTTATTGGCTAGATATATAATGGCAGAGTGATCCGTATATAGGAATACTTGATAACCGTTATATAGTGCCTAAATTTATTAATAGCATAAATGATAGCTAGCAATTCTTTCTCGGTCACAGTGTAATTCAATTCAGCTGGAGTGAAGTTTTTTCTGATATAGTAAATGGAATAAGGTTTTCTGTCTTCTTCTTGGCCAAGAACTGCTCCGATTGATGTGTCGGAGGCATCTGTAGAGATGTGAAAAGGCAGTTTCCAGTTAGGCCCCCGTAGGATTGGTGTTGTCGAGACCAGTTTCTTCAAATCTGCAAAAGAAGTGTCACATTTATCAGTGCAATGAAATTCAACGTTTCCAGTTAATGCGTACAAAGGTACAACTATTTGTTTTTATAAATCTACAGTAATACCTTGCATATCCCAAAAAACTGCGTACCTCAGTCTATGTACGAGGTGTAGGTAATAGAAGGATTACCTCTATTTTAGCCGGATCTACCTGTATCCCAGCCGTGGAAATGTAGTGACCTAGGATCACTCCCTTTGTCATCATCATGTGACATTTCGCATCGCTTAGACATAGCCTAGTAGAAATACATCGTTCTAGCACCTTCTCTAGCATTTCTAAGGCTTGATCGGAGTCCTCCCCATACAACATGAAGTCATCCATATAGATTTCAAGCCCTTCGTTCATTAAATCAGAAAAAATTCTAATTATTGCCCTCTAAAATGTTGCTGGGGCATTACATAATCCAAATGGTAAAACTAGGTAAGTAAAAGTACCCCATGGGTAGGTAAAGGTTGTCTTTTCTTGATCTTCGGGAGTTATTTGGATTTGATTGTAGCTGCTAAACTCGCCAAAGAAGGAAAAGAACCGCTTCCCTGCTAGTGTGTCAAGGAATTGGTCAATGAAGGGAGGGGGGAAACGGTCTTTCTGGGTTGCTTTATTTAGTTCTCTGTAATCTACGAAGATTATCCATTTCCCATTCTTTTTAGGGACGACTACCAGGGGGGAGACCCATTTGCTGTCTGAAATAGGATGAATGAAATTTACGTCTAACAGTTTTTGCAGCTCCTCTTTTATGATATCTTTTAAGCGCGCGTTTATCCTTCACTGAGGTTGCCTAATGGGGCATGCGTCCCTATCAGTATATATGTGGTGGGTGCATAGCTATGGGTATAAACCCTTCATGTCTTGGTAATCCCAAGAAAATGCCCCTTGATGCTTCCGTAGGATTTCTAGTAGCCTTTGCTTTTGGTCATCATCCAAATTGCCACTAATATTCAGAAATTTTCCTGGCTCAATCTCAATAGGTATGTTGTTACATATAGTAGTTGTGGAAATGTCATGACCTTCAATATTTGTCACAGGGTTTTCTTGATATTCATTTTCAAGGACTGTTTTCAACATATGGCATTTTAAATTTCTAGCTGTGGGTGATTGATTCATAAAGTTATTGATTACATCATCTTAAGTCTGATCCTTAAATTCGAGAGCTTCTACTAGTGTCAGAGGTGGGCGAATGTTTTTCTCCCAATATGTACATGGATGTTTGTGAACTTTTACCGTGGGTAAGCTTGGTTTGGCAGGTGGATAAATAATGATATTTTTTATGGAATCTCCTCTTGTGATAATCATGCTACCTGCTCGGCAGCCTATGTAAGCATCTGTTGTGGCTAGCCAAGGCCACCTAAGAATCAATGGGTGCCCTTCCATCTTGTTTTTTGGGTTAATAACTAAAAAATCAGCTGGGTATTCCCATGAGTCCACAAAGACCAGGATGTCCTGTATTATTCCTTCTAGTTTAATAACATATCTGTCAGCTAGTTCCAACAGGGTAGCTGTGGGTTCTAAAGTTGATATGCCCAGATTTTCACAAGCCCTAGTAGTGAGGATGTTAATGGTTGCCCCCAGGTCAACCAATGTGTTTGGAAATGAGTGGCCAGAGATTTGTATTGAAATATTTCTACATATTCTTCTAATGTTTCATTATCTTTTACGAACATATTGAGGATTTCATCTTTTAGATCTCGGGTTCTGCAATAGTCTTGGTATTTGGTAAGAAAAATGTTCTTCATTTGGTCCCAGTTATTTATAGCTCTCCCACCTAATCCCATGAACCGGCGTAGCATAGATCATTTTAAGGTAGAGGGAAATAGTTTTAGTTTCTGAGGATCAATGGTGTAGTCATATCCCCTACGTAAGACATCAAATTAAAATAGGAATGCATCAGGGTCCTCTGTGGTTAATCCATGAAAGGTGGGAATTTTGTGTAAGGGAATGGCTTTCATAGGGGCGTTGGCAGCATGATCAACAATGGGGTATTCTAATGTTGATGTCTGCCTCTGATTTTGGTTTTGATTATTTGCCATCTGATCAAAGAGGTGCCATAAATCTTCAGGAATTTCCTGATCTGGAGGAGTAATTCCAATGGGTTTGGGAGGTGAATGCGGTGGCGGTTTTACAGTACGTCCCTGATCTGGGATCTTAGGTACTTCTGTTTTGACCACTCTTTCATGGGACTTAGGTTTTGATATTTCTATGTGAATTCCTCCACTAGTCTCTCCCCCCCCTTCTTGTAAGTTGCAAGAACCTCCCTCTTTTGAAGGGTCAGTGCCTATATGATCGGTAGTTTGAAGGCTTCGCTCGGACCCTTCTGTCTCATGGTGAATCTCAGCGTAGGCTACAGATGGTGAGAATTCCGCCTAAGGGAGTATGATAGGACTTTAAATGGAAACAGTTCTGGGTCCTATAGATGCCTGAGATTTAGCTTTCTTAATGATGTCATCTACATATGTTGTTCTTCCAAGGATTATCAGTCCTTTGGATTGAGAGGATGTTTTAGAATTGATTTCCCTCGTCCTTTTAAAGATTATTTCACAAAATGAGAAGGTATTCTCCGAACGATAGCCCGCCCACTGTGTGTGGCTACTGTTTGAGTTCTTGGGTTCGCATTCGTCGGTCTGTCTTCTGCCAGCCGCTGGGCATTACTAAGATCTCACGTGTTTGTGCTTGTTGATTATTTTTTGTTTTCTGCTGGTCCAACTACTTTGCCTTACCACATGCGGAGATAAAAGAAGTCAGTTTTCTTTTATAAAACATCCATTTTGTCATTAGCCTAGTTGTTCTCGTTTTCATAAACCTTTTCTTTATTTATTGTTAAGATGAAGGAGAATTCCCCAAAATTATAACATAATTTGAAGTAATTACAGGGTGAGAACATACCTTAATCTAGGCCCAACAAGTACTAAAAACTATGCTAAAAGGCTCAAGTGCCCAAAATCCCCCTCCCATTAGAGGCATGAGGGGACATTTATAGAAATAGGTAGGTGACCCTTCATATACCCCATGACTCTTCCAATTCCTCATTCCCTATTTTATTCCTAATAAATTTTTACATCCTTATAATTGTTACAAGACATTAGTATCTCTCTATTTTTATTATATAATAATAGTTTAGGACACATATTCATGAATGATGAATGAAGTCATTGTTTTTATTATTTATTATTGAATTTGAATGAGCCCCAAGATACATGCTTAACTTTATCATATTAATAACCTTGAACAAATTATTCCATATATGTTTCTAGTGGGAATATAATGAATCTATTGGTTGATTGGGTCACATTGCATCATCTTACTGGAATCCATGCTAGAACCTCAACTTGAAATTCCTTGCCAATTCAAACCTGAGTTGTGTAAGCCTAATTATATTCCATCATATGCTAGAAAATTTTAGCTTTATCTTCAACACATTTCTCCTATTTTGTCTAGTTGAATCTTCTAAAGAACCCCTATTTTGAAAAAATAGTAAGAAACAACCATCACTAACAACACCTGAATTCCCCGTTTCTACATACTTTCATGAAGACAAAAAACAACCAACCAATCCATAATCCTCAAAGACATAAATATACCACTATTTTTTGAGACACCCTCTTGAGAAAATATGGTATAATCAATAGAATATATGCACACAATTAATTAAATCCTGCTTGGTTGGAGCCACAATCTATTTTAAATTACAATTAGATATTTTGAAGGATGAAATGCTTAAATTTGACACCTAGGGAGACCTTTCAATGCTTGAATTTCTACCTAAACCACCAATTTCCAAAAAAAATATATCAATCACTGAAGCCCATATTAACCTCTTGATGAGCCTCAGTATTGCAACAAGAATGTTGCAACTCCCAAGGCTACCGACTTTAATTATCAACCCGGGGTTCGTACAAACTTAAGAGGTATCAACACTATATGTTCAACATAAAATGTATCATTGTTTTATTGATACGATGTAATGGAGTGAATTTTATGAAATCAAGTCCTAAACTAATTGCATAAATGGAATTTTTTCTTTGAAAATAAATTAATCGTAGGAAAAAACAACAATTTGTAATTGAAATCCTTAGAGCATGAATTCAAATAAATATATCTAATATAATTTGTAAAAATTCATGTCGTAAGTGGTGTTTATTCTTTATAAATCATGGAATTAGATCCTATGGGTCATGATTCGAGCCTAAGAGACAAAAACCAAGATTTGGGAGCAAATCTGGTCGAGTTTACATGTTCTACAGGAATGTTACAAGAAGTTCTATTTTTGCTACAAGAAGTTTTGTTTTGGAGATAACTCACCGAATGACTAAGTAAATAAAATTAAAATGAGATGGTACAAATTTTTCTATTAAGTATGATGTATTAGGTCTCCATTCCAAGTGTAATCACTCCAAAATACCCCTTTTCACATGTGCTAAAAAATAACATAAAATTACTACTCTAAAAACTAGAAATTCACGAACTAGTGAGCTCGTTAACATATGAAATGGCTAACCTAATCAAGTGAAAATGAAATGGGTTAAATTTTGTTATTAAATTGAATGTTTTTATGACCCAATAAAATCTGAATAAAACCAAATTAAGATCATTAAACCATTCTAAAAAATAGTATAAATTTACTACCGTTTCACTACAAATCATTTCTAGAAATCTTATATTCGTGAACTAGTAACCAAATCCAAGTAGCTTAATGATGAAGATGACCTTCCAAAGTTATTATAAGGATGAATAATGGTTCTGAATATGTAAAAACCTGAGAAAGAACTCACTTCAATTATTTAGCTCAATCCTACAACAATAAAAGAAACAATACTAAATACAAAAGTGTGCAAAACAAAAATAGGAGATGCATGTGAATATGAAGTGAAAAGAACATAAATAAATTGTGCAAGAGGGATATAAGGCTAGTGGGATTGTCAAGCCCAAGGAGACTCAAAGTCCTATGGAAGAAACCAAGCCTTAGAAGCTAAAAATGGCACCAATATTCATTATTTGAATTAACCCAAGTACATCCCTACAAGAAATGAAAGTGGAGGTGCAAAAAACAAATTTTCTCCATAATAAGACTAAACAATAAATGCCCCTAGAGGCCAATTCAAATTGATAATTACAAAAAATGACGAGGAAGAATTATCCTTGAAATGAGGAAGCTTTCCCCTCTAAAATCCCTCAAATAGTGGATCTAGTTCCCAACACTAGGAGTTTGCATTAAATGACATGGAACATGTTCCTAGATTTTCTCAATCATTGGAGATGCAGAATATATTAATAATTTCATGATATTTTGTTAATTTATTATACAATATTGATCCTCCTATAGTAGGGAGAAAGTCCCTAAATTATCTCCTTCTCCAAATCTTCATAATCTATCCAATATTCTCACAATATTCTTCAAAATAAATAATATTAGGAAAAAATATGCAATTATCTCTAATCCCTCCTAACAACATATTAAAGTTTAAAAACATTATTAAGTGTAGAAGAAGAGATTTAATTTAGTCTTAATGTGCCTAAGAAAGGTTAGATGGGAATTTATTTATGTCTAATTTAGAGGCCCATCATACCCCCTTACTGAAACTATTGCTCATCCTCTTAGAAACCTATTCATCATCCTTTCCCTATAATTCTTTATGTATGTTAGCCTATGTCATTCTCCGTGTTTTGGTCCATGTGTCTCTCCTCTTACCGATCTTATTTCTACTCTTCTATTTGCATTTCTTCTCCTATCTCAGTTTCCCATTGAAATTGTAATGTAAGTCCAGGCTTCTTGTTTCTCTCAGGTTATTCTTCAAGTGTAATGGGTCATGTTTAGGGTAACACCTTGCTTTTGGTTCATATTATTTTCCACTTGGATCTGGTAAATTTTCTGCAACCTCAAGTGCAACCTCATCATCATACCCCATTAGCAATTAGGGGAACTTTGAGCTCTAACGTGGGCCCCCTAAGAAAAATGTACAATCAAAATAAACTTTCTAAGAACCAATATGATTCAAGATGATGATATGAACCATGGGGGATGATTCACCATTTTTGAATTAAAAAAGGAAAAGGATTAAAAAATAATAAAATAACAAAACTACTATTTCAACTCGTATTTTCAACTTATCTCCCTAAGGTTTACTCAAATTTCAAGTGAGATTACTCATTGGATGAAAAATTTAATTCCTCATCCAATGAGTACCCATGTTTCATACTTTCTATGGGCACTGCTACACGAAAAATGAGAAATATATGAAAAGTGTGATTGTAATCACGTTTTTCATGTATTTCTCATTTTTCGTGTATCAGGGTCCATTGAAAGTATGGAAAATGGGTAGTCCTTGGATCAGAAATAAAATTATGCATCCAATGAGTGTTTCCACTCAAAATTTTAGTAAACCCATAAGGAGATAAGTTGAAAATACGAGTTGAAAAAATAGTTTTTTCTTTTTTCCGTCTAAAATATTATGATGTAATCTAATATTATTTTATTATTTCCACTATTATTTTATAATTTCCTTAGGAGGCCCATTTTATACCTCAAAATTCCCCTAATTTTTTCAAAGAATCCCATCCTGCTGCAATATTAGAAAATATTAAGCACTTTAGGATGCTAATGGATTCTATGCTGATGGTTTTTCTCCCATTAAATCCCCCCCCCACCCCCCACCCCCCCCCTGTATTTACAAACTATGAATTCTATGAATCTATGTGAAAACCTAGGGTCTTACTTGTACCACTAAGTTTTTAATTTATATGAGTTTATGTGTTCTTGATACCTCCCACAACACACCTGAAGTTCCCCCCAATTCTTTTTCCTTCCAGCCTTTGTAAAACTTCTCTCAAGAAAAAAAACAAGAAATCTGGTGGAAAATAGGGGATGCTTCAAGAAACAGAGTTTCATGTAGGAGCTCTAAATTTTCCTGTAGTAGCTCTAAAAAATGAATAATTTTGATAATAGAGGCTTCATTTTTCAGTTGCAAGAGTGAATTTTGGATTATTGGCCATGAAACATCACACTATTCATTAAATTTGTATGAACACCCTTGACTAGCAATTTGAATTCTCTTTGCTCATTAAATTGTGAAATTGAAAACACTTAACACATAGAACTTTCTTCTTATAGAGGGTGAAATGATGGTGATTAACCTAAACAAAAGGAAATGAATTATGTGAAACTAATATATTAACTTGGATACCTTTCACCCTTGGATGATTCACCATTATGGAACCCAAAATGCCTCTATAAATTTCTTTGCAGCTCTATTGTGTCTCTTTTTACCTTTTAGCTAATCATTGTCCAACATCCTAGTAGAATTTTCTTTCTCTTGCTGCCCTCTGTTATCTTCTTATAGCAAATTTTTCTTTCTTGTAGAAAATTTGTCCTTCCCATAGAAAATGTATTTTTCCTCTAGAAATTTGTTGTAGCCAATTTTGTGCCTGTATCAACTCTATCTTGCATGCAACAACTAATTTTTGCATGCCAAGAGGTGGTGGGTCCACCTTTTATTTATTTATTTATTTTATTTTTTACTTTTTTTCATTTTTTTCATTGCATGCAAAATAAATTTAGAGTTCTTTTTTTGTTAACTCACAAGTACATTTGGTCAAAATTCTGATACTTTAGTTCTGACACTTTTGATGTATTGTCGGAAATTTCCCTAATTTTTATCAATTTTTCAAATCGCACTGTTAGTATGAATCTTGATTCAAAGTGTACGAAAAAATACCACTTTAGCTGCACATAACAAATAACCTTAATAGCAGAAATGACTGCTAATATCTTCAGATCTGCATTTAGATGATCAAGACAAATGCTGCAAAAATCTAGATCTATGCGTTAGAAGACATCAAATAGTAGAAAAATAAGATTAACTCCATAGATCCAATAGACAAGACAAGAATATATCCAATGAAAATTTTATTAATGGCACCTGGGAGGAAAACACAAGAGGGTGTTCCCTGTTCTCCTCAATGGAATGGGTTCTTGTAAGTCCTTAGCACTTCAGATTTAGAATTCATCTCTCTTGATGGTGTAGAAAACCTAGACAAAAATGGAGAAATATGGATATAATTGTGGATCAATAGCTAGACCAAGAGTTGAGATCTAGAGTGATCTTTAGGCAAAAAAAGGTAACAAATGAATGGGAAAACCCTTCTATTTATAACAACATATTGAGTTAGTCTAGAGATTGGTGCATAATTAAAATATTATTAACCAAAAATAGATCCAACTTTTACGGAATATTTTATTATATTTGTTGGAGGGAAAAAGAATTTGACTTGAGTCAAATCCTCTTATTGGTAAATAATAAATAAATAAATGATTTATTTATCATTTTAAGGATGTGATTAAGTAATAACAAATAAATAAATGATTTATTTATCATTTTAAGGGTATGGTTGAGTAATAATCAAACAAATAATGATTTATTTAATTATTTAAGGGTGAATTAGTCATATTTAACAAATAATATTATTTAAATAAGATTTAAGAAATTATTCTTTAGAAAATAATAAGATAAATAATGATTTATCTAATTAATTTCCTTGTTTTGGGTTAAATATAACCAGAAATATTAATTAAACTACTCTTTAACTAATTATTCCTTGAGGAAAATCAAACAAATGTATATTTATGTAGTATTTCCTTATGGGGTTTCTTGTTTAGACCATAAACAACTCAAAAAAGGTGATTTACTAAGTTATTTTCATAGTGAAAGAAATTTTACTTGGAGTAAAATTGGTCTTACATGATGTACTTGGGTCCATCTAATGATAATAGGTTAGATGACCAAAAAATGGTGTAACAGATTGCCCCCCAGTGTGTGAGCGTTAGGAGCTAATCGTATGACCGAAGTACGTTGTTAGGTATCAGTAAATTTTTTTCATAGCAAATGATTGCTAAAGCAGGTCTTGAGCCTTCAAGAGATCATTTTCACAGAAAATTTCTCATTCTTGAAGTCTTCTGGTGCTTTCCAACTTAAGAGTAATCTTCACTGCTGTTTCATTTAAAAAAAAAAATCCACCAAAAAACCCTACTGATATCAAAAGAGACTGTTATTTAGGCCATTTTCCATCATTTTTTAAGCCTATTACATTCTTTTATCCCATTTTATTTATCCTCCATTTCCCTCTGTAAAATCCCCTTTTTCCTTCCCATTTACCCTTCATTCTCCTAAAAAACCTTCAAAAATCCCTTTTCAACCTATAAAAACATCTTTTTATGGTTTAAATTACCCTATTTTACCTATCGAAACCTCAAAAAACCCTTAAAAACCCCTCTTTTGGCCTAAAAAGCGCCCTTTTTTATACATAGGCTTTAAGCCCCTGAGGGCTTAAAAATTTAGCTCCTTCTCTCTCATATGACCCGCTCCCATGACCTGGCGCTAAAAATCCTTAGCCCTTAGCCCTTTTCCTCCTCCCCCATTCCCTTTTTCTCCATAGGACCGCACTCCTACCTTATCCCTAGCCCCCTTATCTTGCCTTTTATTTATCCCCGCGCCGTGACAAAATACATTCTCCTTTGTAATTTTTCTGCCATATTTGTCAAATCCCGACTTAATCCACACCGTAGATCTATAAAGATCAAAGGGTTGTAAATGATCTATCGTGGCCCTCTTGTTCCATTAATCCCATCCTCTTTACCCCACCGACGACAGATCTCCACCGTCGATCCGAGAGATCCGACGGTTACCAAGTATTCTCACTTTTTCTCACTTTTTCTTATTTTTTCCCGCCTTACCATTTCACGAAATGATCCCCACCGTCGATTCACCTCATCTGATGGCTCGCATTCACCCAAGCCTTTCCCATCGCCGATCGACCATCCCGTGCTACCAAACAAAAGAGATGACGCTAGCATTATGGCCCACCCACCATTATCCAACTGCTCGTCCAATCACTGGCTGACACCTGGCTTCCACTACAATATTCGACCGTGCACCTCTCTCCATCGCGCTCCCCCCCACCGTTGGATTTACGCCTCCAGATCCAACGGTTCAGATCGTGTTTCACGTAACTTTGCCGTCCGAGATTTAACCACCCATTTTCACGCGAAACCACTGGTTTTCTGGAGGATGCGTGTCGCCCGACGGATGATATCGCATTTGGTCAGGCGAAAATCGCTTACCACCTAAGTCAAACGCGAAAACCGCCAACGGTATTTCCAAAACCATTTTGCCTATTTTCGTGCCTATATTCAAATTCAACCTAGTTTTCGTAGATTTTCGCCTCTCCGCCATGAAATTTCCTCTTCCACCTGCATATCCTACTCCTCCACCCTCCGCAAGCCTCTGCATGTAGTTTTTGTCGACATCGCAGGGTTTTATTAATGTTTTTTGGCTTTTTGCAGGGTTCAATGGAAACTTTAAGGCCAAAAAAGCCTTCTCATCATTCAATAAGAAACACGGCCAAGGGTCACTACCTCTGAAGCTCGGATAATTACAAAATCATAGAAAATAAGCGTTCTAAGTTCGGGTTCATGGTTTGAATAGTGCCTCATGAGCATTGGTTATTTGAATCAAACCCTTAGTATGCCCCAGCCACCTGTACACCAGTAAACACAGTGGTAAAGAATTAAAGAGTATCAGAGAAAAGTTGAAGATTAAAGGATTAAAGCAAAGTATGAAGATTTAAAGATTGATCCATAGTTTAAAGGATGATTAAAAGTGAATACAGTCAACAGAAAGGGTTTAAAGGCCCGAAGATGATTATAAGGCATCAAAGCACAAATTAAAGGAAATTCTGTGTTTAAAGCCACAAAAGTAGACAGATCAGTAAAGGAAGCCTCCAAATGCCACATCAGTGAGGCAATTAATCCTCAAAATGCCACCTGCCAGCTGATTTCACCTAGAAAGAATACAAATTGAATGTATAGTCAGAGATATTTGCCAAAGAAAGCTCAAAATTAATTACAAGCCTACCAAAGCCTCAAAAGTCAATGAAAGTGACTAAAGTTGATGAAAGTTATTGTAAAATTGATTAAAACAGAGATAAAACATCTGAAATCTTCTCCCATAGGCCTCCTAAAGGTCGAGAAGCACTTACCCTATATTAATTGAACAAATAGACCTCCTCTTCACTCCACCTCCTCAAAATACCTATAAATATCATGTGAGGAGTTCATCATTGTTGTTGGTTGAATACTCATTGAATGTAAATAGCTATTGAGGCTGTTGAAGCTATGTTTTGTAATTGAAGAAAGATAGGCTGAGAAGAGAGTGTTGAAGCTGTAAAAGACCCACTGGACTTGAAGATTGTAACTGGTTTGAACATCAAATATACAAGCTTGATTTATGGGATCCCGGTCTATGTCAATGGTTATGTTTTTATTACTGTAATTGTTATTTTTCTCATTTTTTCCACACTGTCCATTTTCTTTGATAAAGAACAGCAAATATAGATTAGGATTTACTGTAAAGTACCCTAAATCTCACTGATAAATCTTTATCTCAATGTTTTCTTCTAATTTTTGTTTTGAGGATAATTCGGGGATAACATTTTAGGATGGAAATAGATCTTGAAGTTTAAAAAGTTGGCGAATCTCACTAGTCCCTAATATTGAAAACTATAAAATGTTTATTTATTTATTTGTAAAATTATTCAAATTTATAATGATATTGTATATATATTGTCTATATAATGTTGGCGATTTTTAATGTAAAATAATTATATGTTGTAAAATTTAGTGATCAATTTTTATAAAAAAATGGACATTGGTGAATCCTTTTTTGGAAAAACCATGGAAAATTATTTCTGTAGAATATTAGCCCCTAAAATTTTCCATGGATAATTCAATAGAGTATAACTAGTGAAGTGTTGGTTAGCCCATGTTTCCTAAGTACAACTTGAGATATTGTCTTTGAAAGTTCTTGAAAAGTATGCTAAGTAAAGTTGAACTAGGGAAGTCTATGGTTAGCCCTGTCCTCTAGTTTATCTCCAACAGTTGCTTTGAAAAGATCCCTTAGAGTATGCCAAAAGCAGGATAGGTTCAAAGTTCTTACTTGATCTTAGGCTGCCCTCTCTTTTCTTATATGTTTTCCACTTTCTGAAGGTGATTTGTTTGATTGCTAGATTGTTGTCTGAAAAGTGTGCTTTAGTAAAAGTTTTCCCAAAGAAGTCTATGGTTTTCCCTATACTTTGGCTTGCTTCAAACCGTCACTTTGAAAGGATTTTCTTGTTTAGTGAAGTTAATATATTCTTAAATGATTATTAGCTTTTCTTCTTTCACAACACTTTTAATGTTTCCTACCATAAATCAATCTTAGAGAGATCTTTTGATATAGATAACTTGCCCCATAGACCATACTTGAAACTTGTTGTGCAATTAAATCCTTTTGTGACTCCATAGCCCAATGGATTGACACTTTTTCTTACCTATCCTATTAGCTAAACCATTATTTCAACCTACTCACACCTTTACCCCTCAAAGGACTTCATTTCTATGATATCCATTCCAACAACAAAAAAAACAAAAACCTTTGTACTTCATAACTAGCCTAATATGATATCATAAGCCTTAAAGAAATATCTTTGAAAACACTTATATAAAGAGATCCCTCTCTGAATCTAGGAGGGCTATATCCTAAAATTCCAAAGTGGTTTTGATGTAGGATTTGTAGCGTTTGTTCTTGCCAATCTTGCAAATTATAGAGACCCTAACATACTGGTGAGCATACTGGGGAGATTATTGAGTAATAGATAACTTCACAACTAAAATAACCCCTATTACTGAATGAATCAAGTGTCACCAAGACTGGTTATTATTGATTGTTGATGGTGAAAAATAACCAAGCCTTGAAAACAAGTAAAAATTTTTCACCCGGAAACTCCATTGGTATTCAGTAGGCCTGCTAACCCCCTTGGTTTTTCCTAAGACTCCACTGGGAAACATTTATCATAAAATCATAGAAACTCAGTTAAGAAGACTTTGAAGATTGAGTTTTCTTTGAAAAATATTAGTTAGCCTCTTAGAGACTGTCATATTTGGCTAAAATTTTCTCATTATTGGGTCTAAAAACACCACACAGTGGCTTCTAGAAGAATTTACACTAGAGCCTATCTTGACCCAAATCCTCTTGAGATAGTTGATAATCCAGAAAGCATCCTTAGGAAATCTCCAAAATCTAAGACTTCAAATGTTGTTAGACCAATTCATAGAGCTAACTTTGTCCCTGAAAATCTCTTAGCTCTGTAAGATACACAAGTTGACTTAAGAAATCCATTCAGAACTAGGTCACTTGATTATATAGATCAGATAGACTTTGAGCCTCCACACTCACCCCAACATAGTGGTAAACATCCTGGTAGTAGAGAAACCACCCCACCTGACCTTCATTTCATTCATAACTTTGTTTTTTCTCATCCTAGATCTACTTATCATTTTTTTGCTAGTCCAAGCACTTTTGTTATTCATACACCCACTGTTCAAACTACTCCATTCCATCCTCCCCCTCATTTCATAAACCTTCCACTTGTAAACCCCCCATTTTTTCCACAACCTCCTATCATGGGAGCATGGTATGCTCCTCTAGTCCTTCCTTTACCTTTAGTCAATTTTCCACAAGACTATCAGTCCAAGATCCCATTATATGATGCTAGTGGTTCCATTACTGCTCAAATACATGTGGACAAGATGAATGACTATTTTGATAGAAATGATATAGATGATGAAACCATTAAACTCAGATTATTTGCTCAAATTTTAGGGGGAGAAGCAAGAAAATGGTTCAAAAGCTTAACCCCTCATAGTATTAATGATCTCCAAGCTTTCCATCAAACATTCATAAACAAGTGGCAAGTTAGGAAGAACCCTCTCCAAATACTTTCAGATTACAACAACCTTAAGAGAAATACTGGGGAAAGTGTTCAAGATTATTGCACTAGATTTAATAGTGTTTATAACGCACTACCCCCATATTTTAAACCTCCACAAGGCTCAGATTTGGTCAAATTCCCTAAAGTATTTAATCCTGAAATGGCCTATCAGCTAAGAGAAAGGGATCCATTAACTTTAGAAGACATGCAAAAGGGAGTTCTTAGTGTGGAAACAAATCTGATTGAGAAGAGAGCCAGAATGAGAACTGAGAAGAGGGTATCATATAGGGAAGACACTAAACCTTCCACATCTGAATAAAAATTAGACCATCTATCCAAGAACATGGATAGGTTGGAAAAGATGATGGAGAAGTTAGCTGTCCAAGCAAATTCTCAGAATAGGAACCACTCCCAAAACCAAAATCAGAACTTTAGGAGAAATCAACCTCAAAACAAACAAAGAGATGCGGATCAACAGATCAGACCTCCTTTTCAAAAAAATTATGTCAATGAGGATGAAGAAACAAATGAAAAAATAGAGGATGACCACATAAACATGTTGGGAGTAAGCAATGAGGGTTATGATTTACTCTATGAAAGAAAACTAGGTCTATATACACCCTATGATGACAGAAGACCAGAAATTCAATACTATGATCTAGACTTTGAAAATGCCATCATAGGATTACCTAAACAATATGACCTAAGAAGTAAAAAGAATCAAGAAACTCCCAATAAGAAAACCTCTAAAAATTCTGCCAAAAATAGCCCTGTAAATACTTCCAAAAAGACAACAAAAAATCATAAAACAGTGGCTGAAATTTTTGACCCAAACAAGGAAAAAAATACCCAAATCAATGAAAAACAGAGTGGTGACCCTAGCAGCACTAGCATTTCAGCTAATGCTCCTGAAAAAACCATTTTGACTGCTATAAATAGTAGAAATTAGCAAGATGATTTTGCTAATGAATCAGTAACTAAGAAGGCTGAATCAAACATTTTGAAAAATTAGATTCCCTTTAGCCTAGAGAGTGAAATTG
This sequence comes from Pinus albicaulis, assembly GCA_034641835.2. Taxonomy (NCBI): domain Eukaryota; kingdom Viridiplantae; phylum Streptophyta; class Pinopsida; order Pinales; family Pinaceae; genus Pinus; species Pinus albicaulis. Next base: position 230,701 of record JAXQQM020080123.1, on the reverse strand, counting down.
CCAAATCAAAATCTCTGTCCCACTCTCTAAATTATTCACTCAAAATGTATATAGAGGTCAGTTTTTGAAAGCTCTGAATATATAATAAATTCATGATACTATTAACTTGAATGATGACACAACATAGCTTCTGTTTGGTCCTAAGATTGAAGGAAAATTTCAAGAAGGAACTACCCCTCCATTCTACATCAGTTTGAACATCCATGATAATATTTTTCATAATGCCATGCTTGATTAAGAACATCACACAACCTCATGCCCAAAGTAATAATGGAGAGATTAGGCTTAGAGGTGACCAGACCATAAAAATATTTGTACTCTTTTGACTCTAGTAGAGTAAAATGCCTAGGCCTAATAAAAAATCTCTATGTTAACTTAGCTCAAATTCCAGCCAAAATCTTAGTGATGGACATTGTAGTGGCTTATATACCCCCCAAATATGGCATGCTTCTTTCAAGATCATGGGGTGCCAAGTTGCAAGGCACTATGCAGATGGATATGACTTATGCCACCATCCCTGTCTTCAGTCAACCTAGAAGACTCTATAGGGAAACACACATGAAATACATGGTGAGCAACCAAGAAAGACCAGAAAACTCTCCTCTTTATTCCATACACACTAATATTGACTCATTCATTCTTTACAATGATGAGATTCCTAATGAGCAAGAGTTAGTCAATGAAACATCACCCAATATAGTGGTCACTCCACATCCAAACATAGTGGCAACCATAGATGAAGAGGAAAACAAGGAGAAAACTAAAAGATAGTTTTCTAGTTCAGAAAATCACAGCAAATAGATGACATGTCTTGAGGTCCAGAATAGTCATAAATATAGTGCAGATCATGAAAATCAAAGAATAAAACCTCAAAACATTGAAAATATTGAGGAACAAAACAAAATTCAGCATAGTGCAGACCTACAGGAACAACACAGTGACACATTAGGCAAACAAAATAGAGAGGACAACAATGAAATAAATGACAAATTTGAAAATAGTCCTCATTGGATTATGAGTTTTGATGGGTCTTGCTCTAAAATTGGTGCAAGAGCAGGCATATGGGTGCACAACACTGAAAAGAATCATGCTGAGGGTCATTCCTATAGATTAAACTTCCAATGCACGAGCACCATAACAAAGTATGAAGCTCTCATTTTAGGCCTGCATTTATTGAAAAAATTAGGGGCCAAAAGAATAAAAGTTCATGGGGATTTAGAATTGATAATTAGGCAAGTAAATGGGGAATACACTGCTAAACACCCTAGACTTAGAGCCTATAGAGATGATGCCATGGATTTGTTAAAAATTTTTGTTGAATTCCAACTTACCTTTGTCCTAAGGAACCAAAACATTCTGGCTAATGGATTAGCCTTTACTGCTAGAACTTGTCTGACACCTTATGAAACCAAGAAATGCACCACCCAAGTCAAATATAGACCAAATGTCTCGGATAATGAAAGATACTGGCAATTTTTTGATGGAGATAAACAAAAAGAAGATTTCCTACAGTCCAAAAATGAATTTGAAATACCAAACCCAGATTCAGATTATGAACAAGACTGTCCTATTGAAGAAAAATCACTTTTTGAAGAAGAAAAGTCTCCTGAGATTGCTGATATAAATCTGTTAACTCGTAAACCCAAACATACAACAGAAAATAGCACAGATTTAGAAAATGAAGACCTGAAAGTGTTGCAATCTAAAGATCAAAGCTTGCCAAAAGGATTGGTCCCATTAGAAGAATTGTTTGACTTGAATGATGTTGCCAAAAATCCAAAACTGGAGCCAATTGAATCTGAAGTGGAAGAATGCACAATAGGCAGTGAGGAAAAGTCCAAAATGATCAAATTATCCAAGACACTGCCAGCTCACATTAAACTGAAATACATTAAGCTTTTTAGAGAGTTTTCTGATGTTTTTGCATGGAGTTATGAAGACCTGAAATCACATGATACAGAAATAATCCAACATAAGATACCCCTCAAAGAAAACCAGAAGAATTTTAAACAAAAATTGCGCAGAATCAACCCTGTTCAATTACCTCTCGTAGAGAAAGAAGTTAGGAGAATGTATGATGCTGGAATTATAGTCCCTGTTAGATACTGAGAGTGGGTGTCTAATCTTGTATCTGTTAGGAAGAAAACAGGAGAAATAAGGCTTTGCGTTGACTTTAGAAACTTAAACAAAGCCTCATTAAAGGACAACTACCCCTTGCCCAAAATGGATCATACTTTACAAAGGGTAGTTGTTTCTAAAATAATTTCTTTGCTAGATGGATTCTCAGGTTGCAATAAAATATTGGTACATCCTGATGATCAACTTAAAACAACATTTACTACTCCTTGGGGCACTTTCATGTATTTGAAAATGCCCTTTGGTTTAATGAAAGTTGGTGCCACATTTCAGAGAGCCATGGATATAGCATTCTCAGAAGAAATAGGTTAATTCATAGTGATTTACTTAGATGATATCACTCTCTATTAAAAAACAGATGAAGAACACCTAATACACTTGAGAAAAGTCTTTGAGAAATGCAGAAAATATGGGTTGTCCTTAAATCCAAAGAAAACATTGTTTGGCCTCCAAGAAGGTAAAATTATTGGACATATCATATCTGAGGAGGGAATAAGGATAGACCCAAAGAGGATCGATGGTATATTGCAAATCAGCCATCCCAGAAACATCAAAGAAATTCAATCTTTCATTGGGAAGATTAATTTCTTGAGAAGGTTCATACCCAATTTAGCTGAAATCCTTAGAAACATGACAAATATGCTTAAAAGAGAAGGAGTTAAGTGGACCTTAGAAGCAAAGAAATCATTTGAGTTGGTAAAACAAGCACTTACCAAAACACTAGTTCTTATCAGTCCTGATTTTACAAAGGATTTCTTCATTTTTTCCTTTGCATCAGAACACACAGTAGTTGTTGTCTTATTACAGAAAAACATGAATGGACAAGAGTAGCCAATTGAATTTTTCAGTAAGGAATTAAGAGATGCACCTCTGAAGTATAATATAATGGAAAAACAAGCCTTTGCCTTGGTCAAAGCCTTAAAAGACTTCAGAGTTTACATTTTACATTCCCACATCATAGCATTTGTGCCCCATTCAGTTGTAAAAGACATATTGACCCAACATCTAGATGGCAAAAGAGGAAAGTGGATTGCTGTAATTTTAGAATATGACTTAGAAATCAAACCCAATAAGCTCATAAAAGGTCAAGGTCTAGCAAAACTTATGGTTGAATCCAACTTTCAAGCTCTTGATATAAACATGTTTAATGGATTAGATGAACAGGAGGAGTTGACAACTCCAATTATTGAAGATCATTTTCTGAATTCATCTTGGTATGCTAATATTTTGCATGTTTTTCTCAATCTTAATGCCCCTCCTGGTTTGTCTAAAACAAAGGCAAGATTCTTAAATTTGAAAGCTGTAAATTACTGCATTTTGGATAGATGTTTATATTGGAAAAACGCTAGTGGATTATTGCTTAAATGTTTGCCTGAGAATGATGCACATAAGATCAAGCATGAGTTTCATGAAGGAGAATGTGGAGGCCACCTCTAGTGGAATTCAGTTGCTAAAAAAATTCTTAGAGATGGTTACTATTGGCCCACCCTCTTTTAAGATGTCCACAAAATGATTACTGCCTGTCACAAATGCCAAATTTTTGAAGGAAAAAGGAAGGTGCTTCCCTTACCTCTGCAACCAATAACTGTTGAAGCTCCTTTTCAACAGTGGGGTCTAGACTTCATTGGGTAAATCCATCCTGCCTTATCTTCCCAACATAGATGGATCCTCACAGCAACATACTATTTTACCAAGTGGATAGAAGCCATCCCATCTAGGAATGCCACAGATTCAGTCATCATTTCATTCCTTGAAAACTATATACTGTCTAGATTTCGATGTCATAGGAAGATCGTAACTGACAATGCTGCTTCATTTGGATCTAAAAAGATGGTGGAATTCTTTCATAAATATCAGATTATATTGGGTCATTATACAGCTTATTACCCTCAAGGTAATGGGTTGGCAAAATCATTAAATAAAAGTTTGGTAAAATTTATCAAGAAGTTGCTGGAAGATAACAAGAAATCATGGCACAGTAAGCTAGTACATGCATTACAGACAGATAGATTGACAGTTAAGAAGTCAATTGGGATGTCTCCTTACTAGCTAGTTTATGGGACAGATGCAATATTTCCAACCAGTCTAGGATTTCTAGTCATGAAGTTGATCCAAGAATTACAGTCTGAAGATGATGATATGACAAGAAGAATAAACTAGACTATACATCTATAGCAAACCAGAGAAGAAGTATACATCAGAGCACAACAACTACAAGAAAACATCAAGAAGCTGTTTGAAAAAAGAACCAAGGCAAGTGATTTTAAGATTGGTGATAAAGTATTGAAATGGGATTCAAGGAGAGAAGATAAGGGAAAACATGGAAAATTTGATAATTTATGGCAATGCCCTTATCTTATTCAGTCTTCAATTGGGAACAATGCATTATTTTTGCAAGAATTGGATGGGGCTGAATATTTTGGAGGTCCTGTCAATGGCAGGGTTCTCAAACATTATTTCTGTTGGCTAATATTTTAGTTTCAGAGATTTTTTTTCATTGTATATAACACTACCCTTAAATTTGAGAAAAGAAAAAATACAAAAAAAATAGAAAAAGAGAAAAAGAGGGTAGAAATAAAACAAGAAAGGTACAGCCCCATACCAAAAAAGAAAGGAAAAATTTGAAAGTGTGTAAGCTTAAATGCCACTACTTGAGAGAGCACTACTGTTTAGTCATACAACCTAATCATGACTAAATAGGTTTCAATTTACTGCTGATAGGTTAGTGAATCAAATTTTCCAAACAATGAAATCTTGGCTTATCAGTAGACTAGATTAGGATAGAAACATAGAGGTTCAAACAAGCTTAAATCCTGAACCTATAAGTTTGATATAAATAAATGGCTCTAATCAAATAAAAACTTGAGCCACAGAGAAGAAAAATAATTGTTCAAACATGCTTAAAATCTGGACCAAGAAAGAATAGAAAAAAAATCTCTAAATAGACTAGAACCAGAGCTGAAAGTAAGAATGAAGGATGTTTTTTTATTTTTCAGATCTTAAGCCTTCACAATTTTGTTTTAAATTTTCTACAAATAAAGTCTATGTGCAGCCTGTACATACAACCATAGACACCACAGCAAATCAGACAGCTTAATCCTGGTTTGTTTGTATTTAAATTTCTTTTTTAGAATATAGATAATAACAATCTGTCAGATAGTTTAATCCTGGTAGATAGTCGCTTAGGTAGAGAATTAATGAGTTCAAATGTTTAAACTGAACTCATGGAAGAAATAAGGGTAGATTTAGATTATTTTTTTGATTTCAATAAAATAATAAACTATTGATGTCAAAGGTTTGCAAGTCCAAGTGCACCTTATGAAGAAATTTTTTTAGGAAGAGTAGGCTGTGTAGGAAGAATGTTTGGGGGGAATTTGTTTTCTCATACAAAGTACTGATCATCTTTTCAAGCAGCATGATCAAGGAAGAAAAAGTTGTCAATGGATAAGGCACAGGTCTACATCCTAGAGATCAATTTCTGAATTTCTTGACACCTCCAAGCAGAATCCATTCCCAAGTGGAGCCACTGTTAGCCATCAGTAAATTTTTGTCATAGAAAATGATGGCTAAAAAAGGTCTTGAGCCTTCAAGAGATCATTTTCACAGAAAATTTCTCATTCTTGAAGCCTTCTGGTGCTTTCCAACTTAAGAGTAATCTTCACTGCTGTTTCATTTAAAAAAAAAATTCCACCAAGAAACCCTACTGATATCAAACGAGACTGTTATTTAGGCCATTTTCCATCATTTTTTAAGCCTATTACATCCTTTTTTCACCTTTTATTTATCCTCCATTTCCCTCTGAAAAATCCCCTTTTTCCTTCCCATTTACCCTTCATTCTCCTAAAAAACCTTCAAAAATCCCTTTTCAACATAAAAAAAAAACCGTTTTATGGTTTAAATTACCCTATTTTACCTATCAAAACCTCAAAAAACCCTTAAAAACCCTTCTTTTGGCCTAAAAAGTGCCCCTTTTTATACACAGGCTTTAAGCCCCTGAGGGCTTAAAACTTCAGCTCCTTCTCTCTCATATGACCTGCTCCCGTGACCTGGCACTAAAAATCCTTAGCCCTCGTCCCTTTTCCTCCGGCCCCAGTCCGTTTTTATCCATAGGACCGCGCTCCTACCTTATCCCTAGCCCCCTTCTCTTGCCTTTTATTTACCCCCGCACCCTGACAAAATACATTCTCCTTTGTATTTTTTTTTCCATATTTGTCAAATCCTGACTTAATCCCCACCATAGATCTATAAAGATAAAACGGTTGTAAATGCTTTATCGCGGCCCCCTTGTTCCATTAATCCCATCCTCTTTACCCCCCCGACGACAGATCTCCACCGTCGATCCGGGAGATCCGACGGTTACCAAGCCTTCTCCCTTTATCTCTATTTTTCTTATTTTTTCCCGCCTTAACATTTCACGAAATGATCCCCACCATCGATTCACCTCATTCGACGACTCACATTCACCCAAGCCTTTCCCATCGTCGATCGACCATCCTGCGCTACCAAACAAAAGAGACGATGTTAGCATTATCGCACACCCACCATTATCCAACCGCCCGTCCAATCACTAGTTGACACCTGGCTCCCACTACAATCTTCACCCGTGCACCTCTCTCCATCGTGCTCCTCCCCCACCCTTGGATCTATGCCTCTAGATCCAACGGTTCACATCGTGTTTCGCGTAACTTTGCCGTTCGATATTTAACCATCCATTTTCACGCGAAACCACTGGTTTTCTGGAGGACAGGTGTCGCTTGACGGATGATATCACATTCATTCAGGCAATAATTGCTTACCACCTAAATCAAACGCGAAAATCGCCAACGGTATTTCCAAAAACATTTTTCCTATTTTCGCGCCTATATTCAAATTCAACCTGGTTTTCACATATTTTTTCCTCTATGCCATGAAATTTCCTCTTCCGCCTGCATATCCTGCTCCTCCACCCTCTGCAAGCCTCTGCATGCAGTTTTTGCCGACACCGCAGGGTTTTATTAATGTTTTTTGGTTTTTTGCAGGGTTCAATGGCAGCTTTAAGGCCAAAAAAGCCTTCTCATGGTTCAATAAGAAACACAACTGAGGGTCACTACCTCCAAAGCCCGGATAATTGCAAAATCATAGAAAATAAGAATTCTGAGTTCGGGTTCATTGTTTGACTGGTGCCTCATAAGCACTGATTATTCGAATCAAACCCTCAGTATGCCCCAGCCGCCTGCACACTAGCAAACACAGTCGTAAATAATTAAAGAGTATCAGAGAAAAGTTGAAGGTTAAAGGATTAAAGCAAAGTATGAAGATTTAAATATTAATCCACAGTTTAAAGGATGATTAAAGGTGAATACAGTCAACAGAAAAGGTTTAAAGGCCTGAAGATGATTATAAGGCCTTAAAGCACAAATTAAAGGCAAATTAGTGTTTAAAGCCACAAAAGTAGACAGATCAGTAAAGGAAGCCTCCAAATGCCACATCAGTGAGGCAATTAATCCTCAAAATGCCACCTGCTAGCTGATTTCACCTAGAAAGAATACAAATTGAATGCACAGTCAGCGATATTTGCCAAAGAAAGCTCAGAATTAATTACAAGCCTACCAAAGCCTCAAAATTCAACAAAAGTGACTGAAGTTAATGAAAGTTAATGTAAAATTGATTAAAACAGAGATAAAACATCTGAAATCTTCTCCCTTAGGCTTCCTAAAGGCCGAGAAGCACTTACCCTATATTAATTGAACAAATAGACCTCCTCTTCACTCACCTCCTCAAAATACCTATAAATATCATGTGAGGAGTTCATTATTGTTGTTGGTTGAATACTCATTGAATGTAAATAGCTATTGAGGCTGTTAAAGCTCTGTTTTGTAATTGAAGAAAGATAGGTAGAGAAGAGAGTGTTGAAGCTGTAAAAGACCCACTGGACTTGAAGATTGTAACTGGTTTGAACATCAAATATACAATCTTGATTTATGGGATCCCGCTCTATGTCAATGGTGATTTTTTTCTTACTGTAATTGTTATTTTTCTCATGTTTTCCACACTGTCCATTTTCTTTGATAAAGAACAACAAATATAGATTAGGATTTACTGTAAAGTACCCTAAATCTCACTGATAAATCTTTATCTCAATGTTTTCTTCTAATTGTTGTTTTGAGGATAATTCAATAGAGTATAACCAGTGAAGTTTTGGTAAGCCCATCTTTCCTAAGTACAGCTTGAGATATTGTCTTTAAAAGTTCTTGAAAAGTCTGCTAAGTAAAGTTGAACTAGGGAAGTGTATGGTTATCCCTGTCCTCTAGTTTATCTCCAACAGTTGCTTTGAAAAGATCCTTGAGAGTATGCCAAAAGCAGGATAGGTTCAAAGTCCTTACTTGATCTTAGGCTACCCTCTGTTTTCTTATATGTTTTCTACTTTCTGAAGGTAATCTGTTAGATTTCTAGATTTTTGTTTGAAAAGTGTGCTTTAGTAAAAGTTTTCCCAAAGAATTCTATGGTTTGCCCTGTCCTTTGGCTTGCTTCAAATAGTCATTTTGAAAGGCTTTTCTTGTTTCGTGATGTTAATAGATTCTTAAATGATTATTAGCTTTTCTTCTTTCACAACACTTTTAATGTTTCCTACCATAACTCAATCTTAGAGAGATCTTTCGATATAGATAACTTGCCCCATAGGCCATACTTCAAACTTGTTGCGTAATTAAATCCTTTTGTGACTCCATAGCCCAATGGATTGACACTGTTTCTTACCTATCCTATCAACTGAACCGTTATTTCAACCTACTCACACCTTTACCCCTCAAAGGACTTCCTTCATTTTGATGATATCCATTCCAACAAAAAACAAACAAAAACCTTTGTACTTCATAACTAGCCTAATATCATATCATAAGCCTTAAAGAAATATCTTTGAAAACACTTATGTAGAGAGATCCCTCTCTGAATCCAGGAGGGCTAGATCCTAGGATTCCAAAGTGGTTTTGATGTAGGATCTGCAACGTTTTTTCTTGCCAATCTTGCAAATTACAGAGGCCCTAACATATGTTGTAAGAACTCAATCACTAGACATCGAAGTGGAAGTCAAAGAGAGAGAAGTATAAGGTAAACCAAAGTGCCGAAATACCTAGACCCTGAGGAGGTGACTTGTAGGTGCGACAAGTCTCTTTGATGAGTGAGTACCTGCTATAGGTGGCGGGGGAGGCATACCTATGCCCGCCGAGGCAATAGTACAAAAAATAAGGCATCCGGAAAACCACAGGATGGAATAATATATGTTATGCTGGCATAAACATGAGCCAGATAAATAACATGATAATGAATCCCACCTACATATTATGCCTGGGATAACAGCCAGAACTTGTAAAATAATAGCTAAGTACATGAGATATAAATGGAACCCATATGCCCCTGAACACAGGAAAGGGCTCTGAAAATCTAACTGATACATGAAAAAAAAATAGCGCTGCAAGCGGCTGAGGCCGAAATCATTAAATATATGGAGCTGCATCGAAGGATGTGATGAAGAGGTCATCCGAGTGTGTGGGGGGTTACCTGTAGGGCCACCCCCTCATGAGGGCTGAGAAATATCACACACACTCGAGAATCATTGATGTCGGCTGCTGCATCAATGAAACATCGAGTATATGGATCTCGATCATGCTGAAAGGAGTTGGAGCTGAGAAAAAATCAAGTCAAAGGGAAATAAGGAGTCCCTTTGCCTGATCTGAGGCTCCGAACTAGAGTGGAAGCTGGAACCAAGGTACACCGCCCTCTAGACCTGTATTCTAGAATGAATGAGTTGATGTCGACAGAAGGAGGTCCTCCATAGGTGAGGCAATAAGGGATCCTCAACTAGGGCATGAGAGAAAATAGTAGAGTGACTGACAGACCGACACCAATGATGATGATGAAATGGGGGGAAATGAGTAGCAAACGTACGACTTCCCTTGTTAGAGCATAAAGGGCGTGGATGACCTGGCAACGACTGACACAACATCATGAGGTATAGGGGACAGTGGGATTGAAGGCCATAATATGCGACATGAGAGAGGGACCAAGCAATGAATGATGGAGGAATATGGTGAGATATAAAGGGGCTCAAGATCGATTTCATGAAAGCAGTGATGACTCAACTCGAATGCTCTAAACAAGGGTGACTCGATGGTGCTGCCACATATGTAAGGGGTCCAATGGGGACCATAAAAGCATGAGTACAAGATGGTAACTCACGACGAATGTTGACACGAGTGTGGAAAATTATGGAGGCAACATGATGCCCCCTGTACGAGTGTTGCAAGTGAAGAAATTCGATTTTGGGGAAGGGTGAAGTGGCGCTTCTTGGAAAAAATGTGTCCTGGTGAAGTATCAAATCACAAAATCTAATAGATACCCATTTGAGGGCTTGGTGAGATCTTTCCAATGGTATAGATGGTTCATCAAACTGAGATACGGTTTGGTCGCAGTAAGCAAAAAAAAATCAGGGGTTTTCTTTTAATAAGGCATTTTCCTTCCAGATTCACTTATTTGCCGGTGGAGTTGTGGTGAATGTTGTGAGGAGAGGAGGCCTTAAATTTTGTGGTGGTTGTAGCGGATAAACCGACTGTTGGAATTTGAGATCTGACAGTTGTAGGTAAGATGCCTAATCCTACTCTTTCATTTTAGTGGGTTGAAATTTCAGCTTAGGTACCCATAGCTCATGAACAGGACAGGTCACACTTTCTTAGGGTCTGTGTTGTGACCTGAGTAGTAGGTATTGGGCAGAAAACTGCTACCAGTCCCAGGGAATGACTTGGAAAGTGTGACTTGTCAGAGAAAGGGGTTTTCAGTGTTGTTTTTGGCTGAGAGCTAGGATTTTTATGGTTGAGGGGCATAGGTGCCCCCAAGCATGTTGTGGACATGCCTAAATGTATTTATAAAAAAGGAAATCTAAACACATTTTAATGATGTGGTGCGCCATTTGTTTTTGGTATGGTTATGCAGTTTGAGGAAGGAAATAGATGATTACCAATCTCTTTTTGGTACTGCATATATGAATCAAATGGACTTTAAGTTTCTGGGTTGGCATACATAGTGCCAATATCCCAAATATAGTATTTGGGATAATGAACTGATGTTCTCCTAGAAAACCTATAGGTTGGTCAATCACAATGTCTATGAGAGTGGGTTGCTGATGAAATATGAAAGAATGATGAGGGGTATCATCCCTAGAGTGATCTGGAAGTGATATGGGACTCTAGAGGTTCTTATAAATGTGGAAGAATAATGGGACTAGAGTCGTCACGACTAGATTCACTAGGAGAGTGGTGAAGAACTGCTTCTCCTGGTCTCTCCAATATAAGTGCCCCCTTACCCAAACATTGGGTGTCAATGTAATGGATAGAAGGTGCATGTGGTTCGAATGCATGAGTTCGATGTAAGGAGGAATAGATAAAGTCAGGAGTGGTGGCTTCTTCCATAATGTCGGTATCTTAATAGAATATGGGGTGACTGATGGGAGAAAGACCACCTGACGTGGCGAAGAGATCTTACTCCTCATCATGAGAGGGGAATTTCGCATGCGCATCATCACAAGGGGTGACAAAAGAGTAAGCAGACAGAGGATTTACCGATGTTGAGACTAGGGAGGGTGTTGAAGGGAGGTCAGGCAAAACATCAGGGGAGGTTTCATCGGGTACTTCCGACCAAGGCCCCGTTATCTCAATATCATAAGGGGGAACTTAATGGGAGAATTTGTGTCTTCTGGTGTTGTCGAAGCAAGATGCAAAAAGAAGGGAGCGGTTGACACATTGCGCTTGGCCTTGAATTCGTGTAAGGCTTATAAAGAGGAATGATACTCTTTGAGGTGAGGACGAAGGTGAGTGTAGTGGCCATGGAAACCACACAAAGCACAAGGGTGGTTTGTGCACAATGGTTTGAGTTTTAGGATTGAATCGGGTATAGTGACATATACCTCTGGGATATCAGATTCTGGAAACGTCTCATTGACCATGGACTTGAGGTGAGGAAACTTCGGACAAGTATGGGTGGCGTGGCTGACAACATCACAAAAATCACAATGGGTTGTATGCTTTGGAGGCTGAGAAAGGGCAGGGTTTGTCGGGGTAGCCTTGTCCTTTGATGCTCCCTTGCGAGCTTTTCCATTCTTACCCGAAGTGGTAGCAACGGGAGGTGGTTCCTGTTGAGGTGAATAAGGCACTATTGTAGCGGGAAAAGTCATAGGGACTGGTTGAACTAGGGTCAAAGTAAGATAAGGTTTAGGATGACCAGTCAGGGTGGCAGCTGGAGGATCGAGGTACCAGATGGGAATCCCAAGGGTTAGGTTAGGAAGAGAGAGGGTGGCCATAATAGGTACTATGTACACTCCTTGTGGGGGAGCGAGGAATGGTAGCTGACCAGAGGGGTAATGACCAGGCAGGACGGCTCCAAGATGTTTGAGTCCTGGAGGAACCGTTCCTGGAGGATAAAGGTGTTCATGAGTCCTGGCTGAAGGTAAGGGGCCAGGAGAAGATGGTTCAGAAGGCTTGTTGATCATGTATGCCCCCTACTAGCTTTGACAGGCAAACAGGGGGCCAAACTGTCTATGAGCTTTCAAGGAATGCATTCCAACTGAAAACATAGCATCGTTGAGGTTCCTTTATGCCCTTTATCCTTCGATGAATCTCCATTGAATCTGTTTCCAGTCAAAAACCTCTTTGTTCCTGTGAAGAAGAGGTGCCCAAAAGGCCTCCACTTCCTTTGTTTTATTCCCATTAATCCTCTGTTTCAACACCATTTCCCCCCTCTCCTAATTCCTCATTGATCTCTAATTGATCATTCAATTCCTCTTTTAGCCTCGCAAACACCCTTTGTTTGGCCAAATAGCCCCTTTTTCCCTCTATCGTTATCCCTTTTTGGCTTTAAATTGTATTGAAATCGAGCCAAAAATCCATATTCTTCATATATAAGGCTTAGCCCCTTTCGCCCCTCCGATCATTTTTGAACTGTCGATCTCCCCGCTAGATCTGACGGCTGGCATTTAATCGCTCTATCGCAATCGCAAGTTCTTAACGGTGCCACCCTCTGCCCTTTGCGATTGTGATCCCCCATTTGATCTCCGTCGTTGATCTCTCGAGATCCAACGGCCCAGATGTCATCGCCTTCCACTCATCGCACCAACCTTCGTCCCCATCGATTTAACCTCCGTCGTTGATCTGGCTCCAGATCCAACGGCCAGCACTCAATCGCACCATCGCCAATCGCAAATTTTAAATGTGTCACCCTCCGCCTCCCCCAATTGCGATTTTCCGATCCAATCATGACCGCCCACTCAAACGAGATCGACGGCCCATGTTGCATCGCGTCTTCTACCATGTTTCTTCCATCGGACCTTCCCAAAACTTCATCCTTTAATCCTTGCCGTTGATCTCCTCCTGAGATCCAACAGCTCACAGTAAAACACCCTCCCCCTTAGCCAGGTCCCACTATACAAGCCCGTTCATATGTTTTCGCACATTTTACTTTGTTCAAACCTTATGGTTCGCGCTAAATATTATTTCTCCGCCTGTTCTCCACCATTGCCACCACCACTTCGCAGGCCTTCACAACATTCCTCCTGCCACTCCCTGGATTTCTTAATGAGTTTATCGCATTGTGCAGGGTTCACAGGAGTGATAAATTCACTTAGTTTTCCATAATTAAAGCCACTGTGGCTGAAAGTGCAGAGAGGTCATTCTAGCAATGGCAGAGTGAAGCAGCAGAAACAGATTTAACGGATTTGGACCTGTTAATTGAATATTTAGAGCCTAATCCCGTATTCAAAGGATAAAGATGCATTTTGAAGACCCAAAGAGCACACGCAACAACCATATCTGCGTTTGAATATCTGCAGGACATTTGTCTCCAGGCAGTACATCTTCCCATCAAAGCCTCCATGCCTCCTCGAGCCCAAAAATAGTCAATTACGATGACAGAAGCTTCTTAAAGACTGTCAGAATCAGCAGTTATGGAGTATGGAGGCCCACAGATTTCCTACTCAGTTCATCAATTCCAGAAGGCAGAATAGAGAGCTTTACAACTAGAAAGGACTTCAAGAACACACCCGAGGTCAATCTCAACCTGACAGAGATCTCTGAACCAGACTACAGAGTACATACAGCACTACAAAGTCATTAAGCAGTGTGGGCGTGAACGCTTCCGCCATCCTGTCTTAATGAGACAAATTGAATGTTCATTATCCATTCCCTTTACTAGTTTTTCTCCTATAAAAACCCCGAGGAACAGATTATCAAAGGTTCCAGATTTTCAGAAAATTAGGCAGTAAGAGAATTTTGTACGCATTATTGTCGAAATTTTATATGAATGCACAGAGCCCGTTGGGTTTTAGTGAGGAGGAGTTCCATCTTTAATGAGGATTCTGGTCTTTGGTGTCTCACAGTTCGTAACTTCTCCCTTTATGTGTTAGTTTAATTTTTAATTTCATTTCATCCGCCTTTCTTGTATCATGTTCTGGAATGCAAGTGGCTCACTGGTTTTTGGTATGGATTTATCCTAGTTTATACCCATGCTTGAACTAGTCAAGTCTTTAAATATGGCTCATGCATGATATACTGTTTCACTTTTCACTTCAATCATATTTCTGCTATATTAGCTTCTTTGGGAGGTTATTTTTAAAACGCTATTGTCATGTATGGATTCTTAAATTGGTAAGCCCATTACATGGTGATATTGTGTATCTGGATATCATCTCAATGATAGTTGGTATTATCTCAATCTTTCATACGCAGTAATCACCTTATGATTATTTATTTCTATGAGGTATTTTCGAACCGGCCCTCTTTACAGTAAGCTGCCTCTGAATTGTCTGATGCATTTGTATTAGAATTCCGCACCTTGCCTCTGCAGTATTGCTTTCCCTGCATCCCTTTTCTGAAGGTTTTGGTCCCATTCAAGTTAACCTCCCTCTTTACAGGAGATATCATGAGAGCCTTTGGTTGATAACTCCCCCTGTCCTAGGCATTGGTCTTTCACAACTCAAGGCTGTCTCTAGGGTCAACAACATCTTTTTGGTGCCGTTGCCGGGGAATGAAGTTAAGAAAAGTTAAATCCGTGGGCCTCGACAAAATATTTATTCACTCTTCAGATAGGTGAGCATGAAGAGTTGAGAGTTGTAGATCCCTCACCTTGGCGACTCCACATTCATTCATCAGAAAATTTACTTGCAATCCTGGCTCCTCGTAAGCCACACTTAAGGTCAGATACGTTTTAGCAAAAGACACCTTCTGTGTCTGACCCAGAGAAGATCATACATAGAAGAAGTAGGAAAGAAAGGCCATCGGTTCATACCGAGATCCCTGAATCTTCTTTACAGTATTTTCCATCCTCCTCCACTGTGGGAGATACCGACTACTACTCAGATAGTCCACCCCGGGGAAGTGTCCAAATCAGAGACGATTCTCGCCCTAGTCCAGAGGTCGAAGATGTCAAGGAAGTCACCAAAGTATCTGCTATTAACAGACCGTTGTTCCCGTCAACACCTAAAGCTGTAGTCCAATACATTCCTATTTTCATTCATACTCCACTTCCACCTCCGCCTCCTCCTTTTACACATCAAACTTGTGCACTAACTCCACCTCCTCCAATGGCCAATGTTCCCATCTTCTTGTTGAATAAATATGCCCCCCTCGCATTACCTCAAGTGTTGAACGATATGCCACAGGATTATCTGAAGATTTTACCCCGATTCAACAGGAAAAATGAGATTGAAGCTCAAAAACATCTTGAAGTCTTCTGCTCTTTTGCAGAGACCTTTAATGTGGAACACTTAGATGTAGTCTTGAGATTGTTTGTGCAATCTCTTGATGGCGAAGCCAGAAAGTGGTTTAAGACATTAGGAGGTCATTCCATAACCACTTGGGAGGTAATGGAAAATACTTTTCTCAGAAAATGGGGAGAGAAGAAGGATCATGGACATTGTCTTACTGAGTTTAACACACTCATGAAAAGACATAATGAAGGGGTGTCAGAATTTATCAAGAGATTTAATAAGTTGTATTTAAGCTTTCCTGCTGATATGAAACCTCATCAAACAGCTGCTAAGTTTGTCTTCATGGCAACATTCAACTCAGATTTTGGTTTCCCTCTAAGAGAAAGAAAGCGTGCCACCCTGGACGATGCTCAAACGGATGCACTAGAGTTGGAGGCAAATTTCGCCTCCACTGGTAAATCAAAGGGTAAGCCAGACCAAGATGCTAGAGGGAAAGGCAAGGACGAGGTGTCTACTTCTAGTCAAGACAGAGACTCCAGTACTAACAAAATCGAAGAAATTAAAAAAATGATTAAGAAAATTAATAATAAGGTGGTCAAACTCGAACTGGAGGCCAAGAATTCAACCTCCAAGAATTTCCAGAATGCCCCAAACAGAGGTTACAATCCTCAGTATAGGAAACCACCTCTGCAATTACTGCAAAGGGAACAAAAGGAGCAACAAGATCAAGTACCACACCCTCTATACTTGGAAGGTCCAGTAGAGGATCCCACCGAAGAAACCACTTACGAGCAAGAGGGAGCATACCTTGCTTTTTCAAATAATGATGAAGTAGAACCTCCCCTGTAAGGAAGCGATGGAATTGAGACCTCATTACAAGAAGAAGAGAAGGCTAGAAGCACAGAAGACCCAGAGGTTGATTACTATTGTAAGAAATTTGTTGATTTCATGCAAGCACAGTTCAATATAAAATATGATCTTAGGTCTTCAAGGAAAAGGACTCACACTCAAGATCAAGAAGAGGAGTCATCTTAGAAGGAGTCAACCATGAAAAAAGCCCCAGACAAAGGTAAGAGGCCCTCTAAACGAACCTTTGTAGTCTAATGATCAAATTCCTTCGTCTTCAAAAGTAGTCATTCCCCCTAATACCAAGTCTGAGTCAAAAGAAGCCAAACCCTTGGCCAAAAATAAAGATTCAAAAGAGGTTGTAACAGAAAAGTCCCCTCCTGCCTTTAATCTACAAAAGGAGCTTGAGAAGATCAAAATCCCAGTCCCCTTGACTGAACTATTAAAGAAACTAGCCTACCAGTCCCAGGTCTCCTCTTTCATGCTCCCTCCAGAAGCAGCACATATTCCAGATAGTCTAAACCTTCAAGAAGAAATACCTATGGTTGTATTTTGCCCACATGTTGAGGAATTAGATGCTTCTACTCCTCCTTTCTATGTGTCTCTAGTGATTCATGACTTGCTGTTACATAATTGTATGTTAGATTCTGGAGCTTCCCATAATGTATTACCTCTGTCAGTCATGGAACAACTAGGATTACAAGTCACCCGTCCATACAAGGACCTCTATTCATTTGATTCAAAAAGAGTTAAATTCCTGGGGATGATCAAGGATTTATTGGTTAATTTGGCCCAAATCCCAAAAAAAAGTGTGGTAATGGACATCGTGGTGGCTGACATCCCAGCCCACTTTGGCATGTCACTGTCAAGGTCCTGGGGGACAAAAATCGGTGGGTCAATCAAGTTGGACTTAACATATGCTACTATCCCGGTTTTTGGGGGCCAGGAGAGGAGGTTGTACAGGGAAACCAAATTTTTCAAGATGGTTACTAAGGCTGATAACTCGGTTAATTCACTAGTCTACAATAAAGAAGGTGATTTCTCATGTTTAATGCTGGAGGAAGACCAGGGTTATGCTCAAGAGCCATCATTCCGCCAGATCAAGACCGAGCAGCCCTCAGGGAACCGTGAAGTAGGAATCTGGATGCTTCAATTTGATGGAGCAAACTCCAAAGAAGGTAATGGGGCTGGAGTACTATTGATTTCTCCTACCGGCAAATGGGTCTCATTGTCTTTCAAGCTAGAATATGAAGCCACTAATAATGTGGCCAAGTACGAAGAATTTTTGTTAGGATTACAGACAGCCAGGAGTATGAACATACAGATTTTGAAGGTTCTAGGAGATTTAGAACTGGTAGTTAGACAAGTGAAGAATCAGTGCCAAACCAATCATCCTAGGCTAAGGGCTTATAGGAACGAAGTGTGGGACCTGGTGGACAATTTTTTCCTGGCATTTAATATTCAGTTCATGCCCCCGGAGCAGAATAGGATGGCAGACTCTCTTGCAGTGGCTGCCAGTACCTTTCGTCCACGTCAAAACCCTCTCTTAAGATATGAAATCAAGGTACGTTATCAGCCATCAATCCCAGACAACATCAAGCACTGGCATGTTTTTTAGGATGAAGAGCAAGTGAAAAGATTTATGGAAACAATCGGAGAGTTCTCAAATATGGAGATTGATGCTTGTGAGGAAGAAGAGGTTGAAGATATTTCATAAAACAGATGGGAGGAAAGAATGGCAGGTCACAAAGTGTTGCAATTGAAGGGAAATGTTATACCCAGAGGGTTGGTGCCTCTAGAAAGATTGTTTGACAAGAACGATGTCCCACTGCAGCCAAAGAGAGTAGCAGAAGAAAACTAGGTAGAAGACCTTAACCTTGGTACCGATGCTGATCCCAAAATTGTGAAATTATCCAAGAAGGTCCCAGAAGAATATAAGGAGCTATACCTGAAATTATTTCAGTCTTACAAAGACGTGTTTGCATGGTCTAATCAGAACCTGAAAATTTTTGATATTAGCATCATGCAACACAAAATTCCCCTGAAGGAAGATGCGAAGCCGCACAAGCAGAAGCTCAGACAGATAAATCCCCTGCTGCTTCCCTCTATTGAGAAAGAAATTAAGAAACTGTTGAAGGCCAAAATAATTGTGCCATTAAGGTACTCCGAATGGGTGGCAAACCTAGTCCCTGTCTGAAAGAAGAATGGAGAAATAAGGCTATGTGTTGATTTCCGAAATTTGAACTGAGCACCCTTAAAGGATAATTATCCACTGCCCAAGATGGATCACATCATGCAGAAAGTGGTAGGAGCTTCTCGGATGTCAATGATGGATGGATTATCTAGTTATAATCAGGTGGCTGTACTTCTAGAAGATCAGAAGAAGACTTCTTTCACCACACCATGGGGTACATTTATGTATACCAGGATGCCTTCTGGGTTAATCAACGCAGGGGCCACTTTTCAGAGGGCCATGGACATTGCTTTTGTTGGGGAGAAAGATAAGTTTGTGGTGGTCTACCTCGATGATATCACTGTGTTTTCAAAGGGCGATACTGAGCACATTGAGCATCTGCGTAGAACTTTTGAGAAATGCAGAAGGTATGGTCTCTCTCTTAATCCACAAAAGTCGTTGTTTGCATTAGAAGAGGGTAGGATTTTGGGACATATTGTAACCAAAGACGGGGTAAAAATAGATCCCAAGAGGGTAGAGGTTATAAATGGCATTTATTTTCCTAGAAATAAGAAGGAGGTGCAGGTGTTCCTAGGGCGCATTAATTTTCTGAGGAGGTTTATCCCTAACTATGCTGAGATAGTTAGACATATAACTGACATGCTGCAGAAAAATAATGAGGTAAAATGGTCCCAGGAATCACGAGAGGCCTTTTCCAGGATAAAAAATTCCTTTGCAGAGGCCCTTGTGCTAGTAGGACCGGACTATGCCAAACCTTTCATGATCTTTTCATTTGCATCACCTCATATAGTGGCAGGAGTTCTATTGCAGAAAAATGAAGAAGGGTATGAGAAACCCATCGCTTTCTTCAGTCAGGTGCGCCATGACGCAGAGCTGAAATATAACATACTAGAAAAGCAGGTGTACGCCCTGGTGAAGTCTCTTAAAGCATTTCACATGTATGTCTTGCAGTCCCATATCATTGCGTTTGTGCCCGCAGCTGCAGTAAAAGACATCCTTGTCCAAGGAGATAGTGAAGGAAAGAGGGGGAAGTGGATCACCAAGATACAAGAGTATGAGCTAGACATCCATCCTACTAAACTGATCAAGGGGCAAGGGCTAACCAAAATTTTATCCGAATCAAACTGTCAGGCTCTAGGTATAAATCTGTCCATGACAGCAATTGAGGATTCTGGGGAGGAAGAAGAAAAACAAGGAGTAGAGATAGCTACACAGAAGGCACATTTGAAGTACCTCACTAGCCCGTGGTATAAAGAGATAGTGGAATATCTTCTCACACTCAGCTGCCCTCCTAGCTGTGATAAAGTTAAATATAGAATGCTAAGGATGAGATCACAGAAGTACATAGTCGCCAATGGCTGGATATACTGGCGAGATCCTTCAGGTATTCTGCTCCTGTGTCTCACAGAGGATGAGGTAGAGAATATAATAGCCGAATTTCATGAAGGAATCTGTGGGGGTCATTACAGCTGGAGGACCACTGCTCACAAAATCCTGAAGGTAGGTTTCTACTGGCCCAAACTCTTTGGATATGTATTCGCCTGGGTTAGAGCTTGTGATAAATTCCAAAGATTTGCTGAAAGACAGAAGTTGGCACCTCTGCCCATGATCCCTGTTCACGTGGATGAACCATTCCAGTAATGGGGAATCGACTTTATCGGTGAAATAAATCCTCCGTCGAGTGGTCAACATAAGTGGATATTAACTGCCACAGATTATTTCATAAAATGGGTGGAAGCTATACCTGCGAGGAATGCAACAGATGCTATGATAATAAAATTCATGGAAGAAAACATCATATCCAGGTTTGGCTGCCCTGTCAAGATAGTGACTGACAACGCCCAGGCTTTCAAGTCTGCAAAATTTGTGAGCTTCTGCTAGCAGTATAACATTGTACTAAGTCACTCTATAGCCTATTACCCATAAGGAAATGGCTTGGCAAAGTCTTCAAATAAAACCCTAGTAAGAGCACTGAAGAAGGCTATCAATGAAAATAAAAAAAACTGGGATTCCCAGTTGAAATTAGCCCTATGGGCGAATAGGATTACCAGAAAAAGAGCAACCGGGAAGTCCCCATATGAATTAGTATATGGGAGGGTAGCAGTATTCCGTGTGCAGTTAGCCTTACCAGTAGCCCGATTCATGCAGGAGAGTCAGGAGGAACCCGATGATGTGACCAGGAGAATAAATCAGCTGGTGGAGCTAGAAGAAACACAAAACTAGGTAAGTCAAAGGCTAACTGAACATCAAGAGAAGAAGAAGGACCTTTTTTACTAGCATGCCAAGGACAGGAAGTTGCAGATTGGGGACTTAGTGCTCAGATGGGATATATGAAGAGCTGAAAAGGGGAAACATGGTAAATTCAACCCACTATGGTTCGACCCTTTTAAAATCGTGGAACAAAGGGGCAACAACACTTTCAAGTTGGAAAATTTACAGGGAGACTTGCTCGATGCCCCTGTAAATGGTCAGTTCCTCAAACCTTATTTCCAGTTCTGATTCAGGCAGAGATAGCCTAATGTATTATACTGTACATTAGTTTTATGCTTCATATTTGTTTAAATATTGTGGGTGTAGTGATGAATCATGAAGAGAAAAGTAGAAGTGCTAAAGAGTGGTGTCCACATGGAATATTAACAGGTGGCCTGTGAAGTTATCGACACGCCCAAGGATGAACGTTTCGTCCCCAGGTGGAGCCAATTTTGATCTTGTATGCCCCCTACTAGCTTTGACGGGCAAACAGGGAGCCAAATTGTCTATGAGCTTTCAAGGAATGCATTCCAACTGAAAACACAACATCCTTCAGGTTCCTTTATGCCTTTTATCCTTCGATTAATATCCATTGAATCTGTTTCCAGTCAAAAACCTCTCCGTTCCTGTGAAGAAGAGGTGCCCAAAAGGCCTTCATTTCCTTTGTTTTATTCCCATTAATCCTCTGTTTCAACACCATTTTTCCCCTCTCCTAATTCCTCATTGATCCCTCATTGATCATTCAATTCCTCTTTTAGCCTCCCAAATACCCTTTGTTTGTCCAAATAGCCCCTTTTTCCCTCTATCGTTATCCCTTTTTGGCTTTAAATTGTATTGAAATCGAGCCAAAAACCCATATTCTTCATATATAAGGCTTAGCCCCTTTCGCCCCTCCAATCATTTTTGAACCGTCGATCTCCCCACCAGATCTGACGGCTGGCGTTTAATCGCTCTATCGCAATCGCAAGCTCTTAATGGTGCCACCCTTTGCCCTTTGCGATTATGATCCCCCATTTGATCTTCGCCATTGATCTCTCAAGATCCAACAGCCCAGATCTCATCGCCTTCCACTCATTGCACCAACCTTCATCCCTGTCGATTTAACCTCCGCCGTTGATCTGGCTCCAGATCCAATGGCCAACACTCAATCACGCCATCGCCAATCGCAAATTTTAAATGTGTCACCCTTCGCCTCCCCCGATTGCGATTCTCTGATCCAATCGTGACCGACCGTTCAAACGAGATCGACGGCCCATGTTGCATCGCGTCTTCTACCATGTTTCTTCCATCGGACCTTCCCAAAACTTCATCCTTTAATCCCTGCCATTGATCTCCTCCTGAGATCCAACGGTTCATAGTAAATTGCCCTCCCCCTTAGTCGGGTCCCACTATGCAAGCCCGTTCATATGTTTTCGCGCATTTTCCTTTGTTCAAACCTTATGGTTCGCGCTAAATATTATTTCTCCGCCTGTTCTCCACCATTGCCACCACTGCTTCGTAGGCTTTCACAACATTTCTCCTGCCAATCCCTGGATTTATTAATGAGTTTATTGCATTGTGCAGGGTTCACAAGAGTGATAAATTCACTTGGTTTTCCATAATTAAAGCCACTGTGGCTGAAAGTGCAGAGAGGCCATTCCAGCAGCGGCCAAGTGAAGCAGCAAAAAAAAATTTAAGGGATTTGGACCTGTTAATTGAATATTTAGAGCCTAATCCTGTATTCAAAGGATAAAGACGCATTTTGAAGACCCAAAGAGCACAAACAACAGCCATATCTGCGTTTTAATATCTGCGGGACGTTTGTCTCCAGGTAGTACATCTTCCCATCAAAGCCTCCATGCCTCCTCGAGCCCAGAAATAGTCAATTACGCTGACAGAAGCTTCTTAAAGACTGTTAGAATCAGTAGTTATGGAGTATGGAGGCCTGCGGATTTCCTACTCAATTCATCAATTCCAGAAGGCAGAATAGAGAGCTTTACAACCAGAAAGGACTTCAAGAACACATCCAAGGTCAATCTCGACCTGACAGAGATCTCTGAACTAGACTACAGAGTACATACAACACTACAAAGTCATTAAGCAGTGTGGGCATGAACACTTCCGCCATCCTGTCTTAATGAGACAAATTGAATGTTCATCATCCACTCCCTTTACTAGTTTTTCTCCTATAAAAACCCCGAGGAACGGATTATCAAGGGTTCCAGATTTTCAGAAAATTAGGCAGTAAGAGAATTTTGTACGCATTATTGTCCAAATTTTATATGAATGCACAGAGCTTGTTGGGTTTCAGTGAGGAGGAGTTCCATCTTTAATGAGGATTCTGGTCTTTGGTGTTTCACAGTTCGTAACTTCTCCCTTTATGTGTTAGTTTAATTTTTCATTTCGTTTCATCCGCCTTTCTTGTATCATGTTCTAGAATGCGAGTGGCTCACTGGTTTTTGTTATGGATTGATCCTAGTTGATACCCATGCTTGAACTAGTCAAGCGCTTTAAATATGGCTCAGGCATGATATACTGTTTCACTTTTCACTTCAATCATATTTCTGCTATATTAGCTTCTTTGGAGGTTATTTTTAAAACGCTATTGTCATGTATGGATTCTTAAATTGGTAATCCCATTACATGGTGATATTGTGTATCTGGATATCATCTCAATGACAGTTAGTATTATCTCAATCTTTCATACGCAGTAATCACCTTTTGATTATTTATTTCTGTGAGGTATTTTCGAACCGGCCCTCTTTACAGTAAGCTGCCTCTGAATTGTCTGATGCATTTGTATTAGAATTTCACACCATGCCTCTGCAGTATTTCTTTCCCTGCGTCCCTTTTCTGAAGGTTTTGGTACCATTCAAGTTAAGCTCCCTGTTTACAGGAGATATCTTGAGAGCCTTTTGTTGATAACTCCCCCTATTATATCACACGCTCCTTGCTATATAAGATTTCCTAGGCACTGGTCTTTCACAACTCAAGGTTGTCTCTAGGGTCGACAACAAGGCTAATCAGAGGACATCATGAAAATTTGGTAATCGAGGGAACTAGATGGAAGGGGTTGAGTGGCCACCTGACCTTTAGGTGGTTGGGTAGCCACAGATCCCTGCTGAGGGAAAGGATTAGTAATCACAATCGGTTGACTGGGTGCAGGGTTGGGAGGAGCAGAAGGGATGGCTTGGTGTCCTCTCAATGTTGCTTGAGACTCCCATAGTTGTCTCATCTATTGCAGAAGGGGACAATCATGCGTATAATGACCATAAACACCACAACAAGAACAAGGCTTGTTCGTACGAAGAGGCCTGTCCTGCTTGGGCTGAGTGCCTTGTTGCTGGTGTGTAGTGTTAGGAGAATTTCCTTGATTAGGTCCAGAATTACCAGAGGTAGCTTGATTTTGATTGACTTTCCTCTTCCTTTTTGAGGGAGGAGGATTAGTCATGCCTTGCTATGCGTACACCTGCCCCAGAGGTGGTGGTGGTTGCTGTTGCGGGGGTTGAGAAGGCAAGGGAGGAGGAGGTGCTAATGCTGTAGGAGCTGGAGCATCAGGTTGTGGATACGGATAATAAGGAGTTTGGGTAGCAGTGTGGTAAATAGGAGGTTGGGGAAAAGGAGGAGGCATGCCCTATCCTAGATACGTGCTATCGGGGGGGGGGGGTTAAAAATGCTGGAGGAGCTGGCCCCACCCTGAGAGAAACCATAGCCCATGGGAGGTTGAGTGTACAGATTAAAGAGAGCTCCAATGATACCGTTGGTGGCGTGAGATGCCCTCGGTGCGTTGGCACCACCAGGTCTGGGAAGATCAGGTAGAATAGTATAAAAATAACCTGACTGAGCGTAAATCAGGTAATATTTTAATGCAATTTGGAGAGTGGCTTCTTCGGTTTGAGGAAAGTGCGATGCAACGTCTTTCCTGATAGGCAGCAAGAGAGTCCTACGGAACCAGTCCATGTAGACACGGTCTTCGAAGGTAGGGGCTCGACATAGGCTCCTTCTTCTCTGCCATTCCTGAACATGTTCGGATAGGGGGGTCACAGATGATTGACGGAAAGAGGTCAAGAGCTTGGTACCAGTGCCATAAAAAAGGGGAAGCTGGAAATAAGACATAAACGCCTGAACCAGAGTTGCAAAGGTGGTATGAGAGGAGGGGGCCTGATCAACATACCACTTAGAAGCTTCACCTGTAAGCGTTCGTTGGAACAACCGAAGAAGAATAGACTCATCGGTAATGGAATTAGACGAACACCACATGTGGAAAGATCGAATATGTTTGAAGGACCTTCTCTAGCAAGACCTTCAAACTTTGGGATGTCTGAAGGGAGATTTTTTGGCATAGCAGGCCAACTAATGTCATGGTGTATAAGGTCGATTATCAACTGGTCAAAATCAGGGAGGCTAAGGCCTGCCATGAAAGGAAGTAAGGGTGAAGCCGAGGTAGCGTCCGTAGAGGTCCCACTAGTGGTAATTCCGGATGGAGGGCTAGGGTTACCAATAGAATTAGATCCTGCACCAGACATAGTGAAGGTGTCAGGGGGAGAACCTGAGGCGGATCGAGAAGGAGAACCCAAAGGACCAGAAGAAGAGTCAGTGTGCGGACTCGGTAGAGGACTAACTCAAACTCTATGTGGAGGAGTAAGTCTTCCAACCGAAAATTGAGGGTGAAGGCCAAGAATTCTCTAGGATAAATGCCTTGGTGGCACATGGTGACAACACAAACATGGCACAAGGGAAAAAGAGACCAACAAGGGAAGGGAGGTGCAGGATCAAGTGATTACAATGTTGAAACAAGGGAAAAGAGGTGCAGGATCAAATGATTTCAATGTTTTAGAGTATTTTCTTGGTGGTGTTAACCAAGCCCTTTTTCACTTAGGGTGTGTGTGTAAAAGTGTGTAAATTTTAATTTTTAAACCTAGATGTTTGTAGAGAAAATAAAAAGTGTGTTGTATAGTTGTAAATAAACCTGCAAATGTCAGTATATAGGCTTGCAAAGACAGAAAATAAATAGCTGATAATGCACAAATCTAAACCCAAGGAGGTGGGTATCTCAACAAATAGTCTATAGGTGAGTAAAAAACTAATCAAAACAAACTAAAAAAGCTAATAGATCTAAGGTCCAGAGGGATAGGGATCTAAAATACAAAATCTGCTGGAAAGTGGTGCAGAAAAATAGCAACAAATCAGAGGAAAAATTGTTGTAAAAGAAGTGGTGAAAGGCTATCTCTAGGAGGGAAGCAGAGTGCACCCTAAAGGAAAAACCAAACAAAGATAAATGATGAGATTTGGATGGATAACAAGCCGATCTGAAGTGGATCTGAAGATGAGGTATCAGATCTAAAAAAATGCCCGAAGACTTTGAAATTTCAGACAACCTGCAACAACAAACACTCTCCCACAAAAAGTGGAGGGTACTGAAGCCCTACGGGGCTAGGCTCCCACTTAGTTGAGTGAAACAGAACAAGTACAAGTCCAAAACGGGCAGAGATGGAGGTCAGACAACACTGAACAGAGGCTTAGACAAACCCAGAAAACTTTTAGAAAAATCTCTACAAAAAGTCCAGGTCACAGTTTCTGACCTGTGTTCAGCAAAGGTCGCACTTTTTGGGCTGTAAAGTGTGCCTTGGAGGTCCAGGTCATAGGTTTTCGGCTGAAAAGTGTGACCTTCACTTCTGGCACTCTCGACAGCAGATTTCAAAAAAATTTGTCGTCTCAGTTGTAGTTGATGTCTGTCACTTGCGCAATAGGTCCGAAAACACATGAAAGTCAGAATTTTTATCGTTTTAGGGTTTTATGTGTTAAAAAAAACATCAAGAAATGAAAAACAAGGAGCTGAAGAGAAATCCTAGGGTTTGAAGCAGCTGGATATGAAAAGATCAGAAAAATGACAGCGGTCGTAATTGTAAACCCGTGTGGAGTCGCCAGTTGTTAGTATGAATCTTGATTCGAAGTGTATGAAAAAAGACCACTTTATTTGCGCATAAAAAACAGCCCTAACAACAGAAATGACTGCTAATATCTTCAGATTTGCAATTAGATGATCAAGACAAATGCTGCAAAAATCTAGATCTATGCATTAGAAGACATTAAATAGTAGAAAAATAAGATTTACTCCATAGATCCAATAGACAAGACAAGAATATATCCAATGAAATTTTTATTAATGGCAACTGGGAGGAAAACAAAAGAGGGTGTTCCCTGTTCTCCTCAATGGGATGGGTTCTTGTAAGTCCTGAACACTTCAGATTTAGAATTCCTCTCTCTTGATGGTGTAGAAAACCCAGAAAAAAATGGAAAAATATGGCTATGATTGTGGATCAATAGCTAGACCAAGAGTTGAAATCGAGAGTGATCTTTAGGCAACAAAAGGTGACAAATGAATGGGAAAACCCTTCTATTTATAACAAAATATTGACTTAGTCTAGAGATTGGTGCATAATTAAAATATTATTAACCAAATCTAGATCCAAATTTTATGGAATATTCTTTTATATTTGTTGGAGGGAAAAGGAATTTGACTTGATTCTAATCCCCTTATTTGTAAATAATAAATAAATAAATGATTTATTTATCATTTTAAGGATGTGATTAAGTAATAATAAATAAATAAATGATTTATTTATCATTTTAAGGGTATGGTTGAGTAATAATCAAACAAATAATGATTTATTTAATTATTTAAGGGTGAATTAGTCATATTTAACAAAGAATATTATTTAAATAAGATTTAAACAATTATTCTTTAAAAAATAATAAGATAAATAATGATTTATCTAATTAATTTCCTTGTTTTGGGTTAAATATAACCAGAAATATTAATTAAACTATTGTTTAACTAATTATTCTTTGAGGAAAATCAAACAAATGTATATTTATTTAATATTTCCTTATGGGGTTTACTGTTTAGACCATAAAAAACTTAATAAAGGTGATTTACTAAGTAAAAATGGTCTTACATGATGTACTTGGGTCCATATAATGATAATAGGTTATATGAACAAAAAATGGTGTAACACACACCAACAACCATCGCTATCCCGATGTTTAGGGAAATCGTCGCTATTGCGACGTTTATGAACGTCGTCGGACTACCAACGTTTTGGGACACAACGTCGGAAATGCGACGTTTCTAAAATATGAGTCGGTATTGCAGCGGTTTAGGGAAAATGTCGTTAATGCGAAATTTAGAGACGCTTGTCGCGTAGGTGTGTGACGTAATTGGGAACAATCGTTGGTATGGCGATGATTTGAGGACAACCGTCGATACTACGACGGGTCAAGGGTAACTGTCAATGTTCCGACATGCTTGCCAAACATCGGTATTGCGACGGGTGGAAGACAACTGTTGGTATTGCACCAGTTGGAGGGTAACCATCGGTGTTGCGATGTGTTCACCAAACGTCGTAACCACACTATATAATATTAACATATAAATACCACACTATTTACCAAATAAAAAATATCAAATCATTATAATACCCATTAAAATGTTCTTTGTGCCATTTCTAAGCCATAGTAAGGCTTTCCCTAAGATTTGTATATTTTGCGGTCAAATTTAACTCTTGGTTAATTTTCGAAGGATCACTAAGTAATCTAATATTAACTCGCATTGTAACTTTTCAATCATAATCTAATATTAAATTTCGTTATTACTTTTCAAACACTCCTTAAGTACCTCCTGTCCACATCAAAATGGCATAGGCAAGAAAAAGGTCTAAAATAAATTAGACTCGACATAATAAAAACAATATGCAAAAACTATAGTTATAGCTTACATACCCTTTCCCGGGCCAACATTATATAACTCTACTTCACTAGGATGAACATTAACTAAGGCTTCATGAATGCATCCACCAAATTTGTCACATCAATGTAGTCCCTAATACATGTACCTTCAAGAGTATTGTAATATGTTCCTTTAACCCACATTGATATGTTCCTTTCACCCACTTTGCAGTCACTCAGAAAGCTTCTGGTGAGAAATTTGCTAACTAATGCATTATATCCAAGATTCTCCTAATCACACACTATTTTAACTTCATGCACAATACATAATCTATTCCACCATTGATCATCACATGCGGAAATTAAATCAATTGCAATGCACAAATGAAACCATAAAAATTCACACACATTAACACAGTTGTTTTAACGGGAAATCCTGAAGCTAAAAACCCCAAATATCTGTATATAGTATATGTCATAGAGATCATTTAACAATCCTCATACAAAGCTTATCACAAGCTATCAGTACAATCTAATCGCTACACACTAATCAGGTCCGATCTAGCAAATCCATGCACCGATCTCTGCCACCTTCTAGCCTGCCTCTACTGCGCAATACCTACTGAAGAATGGCTTTGAATGAAATCGAATCCAGCTGGCTTGCACTGCGCAATCCTCATTGGAATCTCCAATCAATGTGTGGTGCAAAATCATGCAACACTATAGTCACAACTGATAGTCACACTTGCTCTTTCACCTACCTCTCCACTGGTCTCCACTGAACTATCCATGCATTGTAGTTAACTGATTTATTCTTCAGTTGATTAATGAGTTAACATAGTGAATTAATTATTAATTAATTCACACCACTCTCACTAGTGTATTAATCAGTTAGACTAGATACAACTAGCTCAACTGTGTCTAACTGAGTTAAACTGAACACAACTCCACCAAACTTTGTCACATGAGTTCTAACTGAAGTCCTCCATGCAATAGCTCTAGTTAACCCTCGTGAATAGCGTAATTCATTCGTCACTTCGTGCCACATCCGTGCACTTAACTCGAAGTGCTCCAAAAGAACAAGATAATGTTTAAAGTCCAAATATTATTAAGAGCTAATAATATTCGACATATCTATTTTTAGATCGGCAATCTAAAAATATTCCGCCTAATATGTATAAAAATAGAAGTCCATCTATTTTTCCAACTTGACCAACCATCCACAAATAACATCCCGCAACTCATGTAATATGATCGACATGTCTAAAAATAGACATAGTCTAAAAATAGACTTGCGCCAAAAATTCCTCTGCGGCCCACTCCTTGCTGGTTGCTGAAGGTGACTCTTTTCACTAAGCTCATCATCTTGTTGAATCTCAACACTCCCTCTCAATAGGATATGGATTATCTGCCACCCTGATCCTGCCTCTGTGGTATTCGAATTTGCTCATGGTGAGTGCCTTCATCAAGATATCAGCATCCTGACCCTCCATAGGAATGTATGAAATTAACATGATCTTCCGCTGCACACGATCTCTGATATGATGATACCGGATATCAATGTGTTTATATCTATCATGAAATACCGGATTAACCGAGAGTTTAATGCAACTCTCATTATCACAATAAATCACAGTAGGATCTAAGTGTGAACCGAACAACCTGACCAGGATCTTCCTCATCCATATAGCCTCACTTGTAGCCAAACTCGTTGCCATATACTCAGCCTCCGTTGAACTAAGTGCCACGGATATCTGTTCCCTGTTGTACCAAGAAAATGTTGTAGACCCGATACTAAAAATCCCTCCAAATGTGCTCTTTCTGTCCGTTGGGCTCCCTGCCCAATCTACATCTGTGAAGCCATGCAACTCCACCTCATCTGACTATCTATACCATAATCCATATCCCGATCTGCCCCTAAGATACCTCAATACATGCTTGGTCGCCTTCCAAAAGAGCTTGGTAGGCTTAAACATAGCTTGTGAAAGCTGGTTAATAGCATAGCATATGTCCGGTCGTGTATTGACTAGATACATGAGCGAACCAACCAACTGTTGATAAAAAGTGGCATCCACTAGCTCTGCCGATGTAGCATCCTCTTTCCTCCAACCACCAGAAGAGGAGTGTTGATAGGCTTGCAGCCTTGCATGTTGAAATTATCCAGTATCTCCCAGGCATACTTGCCTTGAGACACAAATAGTCCACCCTTCCGGTGCCAAATTTCCAATCCTAGGAAATAATGAAGGAGGCCCAAGTCCTTCATCTCAAACCCTTCGCAAGATCTGCCTTGCATGAGTGTATCCCATCTCATCACCTGTCGCATCAAATCATATACATAAATTACAATGACCAGCAACTTACCCTCCACCACAATCTGGTATAGGTTCGGATCCACCTCAATCTTGGCAAAACCAAGTTTGGTGAAATAACTGTCTATCTGTGTGTACCAAGCACAAGGTGCTTGTTTCAGCCCATACAACGCTCTTTTGAGCCTATACACATGGGACTTGCTGCTGAAGATTTCGAATCCTTCAGGCTACTCTATCTACACCTCCTCCTCAATGACTCCATTGAGGAACGTAGTCTTCACATCCATCTGATGAATGTGCCAACCCATCTGCGCTGAGAGAGCAAGGATGGTCCATATGGAAGAATACCTTGCGACAAGTGCAAAGGTTTCTTCATAGTCGATCCCCTCAATCCGTGAGAAGCCCTGCAACAAATCTTGCCTTGTACTTCTCGACGCTCCTGTCAGCAGCTTGCTTCACTTTGTAGATCCATCTCCAACCTACCACTGATTTCCCTTTCGACCTTGGGACAATCTCCCATGCACTATTTATGACAATCGAATCATACTCTTCCACCATGGAATCTACCCATGCAAGGTCCTCCACAGCTTCCTCGAAAGAGGATGGCTCGGTCACGATACACTTGCTCATCAAAGCCATGTATCCAGTATATCGGTTAGGTGACTGTCTCTGTCTGCGCTGTGATGTAGGTGCTCCTACATTCGCACCGCATCAAGATTCGCTTGCTCAAACCTTTCTGTAGTGCGCTTCCGCCCTCTGATGGTTGGCGCTGCATGAGTGGTCTCTTCCACTCCATGAACCTCATCTTGTGGCTGATCCACATCCTGAGACTCATCCTTAGGAACTAATAGCTCCTCATCTACATGCAAGTGTGGCTCCCTCTCAAGTGAACACTTCATGGCTTTCTCCTCATGAAATTTGATATCCCATCGCACAACAGTCTTCCGACTGTCTAGCAAATACACACAATAGTTGTGGGGTGTATCAGTGTACCCAAAAAATATTCCAACCTCTGCGGTTGGCTCCAGATTCTTCCTGGAATCCTTCGTCACATGAATGTAAACAGGTGAGCCAAAAATCTTCAAATGAGAAATATTAGGCTTCTTACCAAAAAACGCCTCCTCAGGTGTACTCATGTCAAGTACTCTGTGAGGACAACGATTTTTTACATAAACCGCAGTATTACATGCCTCAGCCCAAAATTGTATGGGAAGGCCCTGATCATGCAACATCGCCCGTGTAGCACCCACGATCATTCTGTTCTTTCACTCCGCGACCCCATTCTGCTGTGGGTTATGAGGCACTATGAGCTCTCTTCGAATTCCTTCTGTGCTGCAAAAGTCCTTGAATTCGCCAGAGATGAATTCACCACCATTGTCACTCCTAAGAGCCTTCACCTGCTTCCTCGATTCTTTCTCCACCAGTGCCTTAAACTCACAGAAATTTGAGAATGTCTCGCTCTTCTTCTGCATGAAGAAGATCCAACACTTATGAGAAAATTCATCAACAAATATCACATAATACCTGTGCTTTTTTGTCGAAGCTACTGAGAAAGGTCCACACACGTCTGTGTGAATTCTCTCAAGGATTGTCATGGCACGACTATCCTTCTCATGAAAGGTGGCTTTCTCATGAAAGGTGGCTTTCACAAATTTTCCCAAAGTACATCCCTTGCACTGATCTAACTACGCAAGTGTACCTTTGGGAAGCCCACTAGAAATCTTCTGCAAAATTTTCAAAGCACCATGGTGAAGGTGGCCCAATCTCCTGTGCCACAGTTTTCCCTCATCCCGGCTCACCACTCCTTATGTTTTGCCTGTCATTTCTACGCAACCATCTACCTGCAATTGATAAATGTTATTAACTCGAACCCCTATCCTCTGGGTTTCACCTGTTGCCTTACTGCGCAGGAAATCCTTTCCCTCGCTAAAGACAACATCATATCCCTTATCTTCCAACATCGCCACAGAGATAAGATTCTTCTTCAATCCTAGAACATGCATGAAATCCTTCAAGATGAAAGGTTTTCCCGACTCCCTCTCAAAGGAAATGGTCCTGATACTAGTCGCACTGTATCTACCATCATCGCCCATCTCGATGTGCACTCCAAGATCATCTTTCTCCTTCGTACGCAAACAAATATTTGTCTCTTGTCATATGGAAAGACGCACCATCAAGAAAACACACCGATCCCATCACACTTGAGACCAACCATGCGACCGCCGAAAATCCGTACCAAACTCGCGAGGTTGCTGGGCCTCTCCGTACCGCATCCAAAGTACCGCTTATTTTTCTTCTTCTGTGGACTATTAGTGGCGTAATGTCCGTGTTGGTGACAGTGAAAGCACTTCACCTTGGACAAGTCCTACTTCTTGCCTTTCGCACCAGATTGAGAAGGATTTTTCTTCCCCTTCCCTTTCCTTGCTTTGGCAGCCAAAGCAAAATTTTCTTCATCTTCATTCTTTGATGAAGATCCATCCCTGGTACCCCGCCTTATCTCCTCCTGCACAAGATCCGACCAAAGTCGCTCCCATCCTGGCAGTTTCTCCCAACCATTGACAGAGTCCTCGTAGCTATGCCAACTCTTCGGAAGCTCAAGGAGAGCCAAGCTCGCCAAGTCCTCTTCATCTAGAGTAACCCCCACACTTCCCAGCTCATCCTTGCACTGGAAAAATTTCATGAGGTACTTGGGTATACTGTCGCCTTTCTCCATTTTTATTTTCCTGAGTTTGTCTTTAAGCGCCAACTTCCTCTGGTCGCTTCTGCTTTGGAACAAGTCTGTCAAAGCTTTCCACATCAAGAATGGACTAGCTTTACCATGAAGGCTGGACACTATGTGATCCTTCACACCTTCCAACAGAATCCTTCGACACTTTGCTGTCTTCTTTTGCCATGTCATGTGGCAAAAGATTTGCCAGGGAAGTAGGTTTTGGAATATCATTATCTATGAACTCCTTCAACCTATCATTATCCAACACCTGCCTCCATCCTATCCTTCCATGCAATATAATTTGAGCTACCATCAAGAGCATACTCCAATCACAATCAATTGAAAAATATTTCAATGAATTCTCAACTTCGACACCAAGAACACACTACTGAAAATTCTAATTCCACCAACACAAAACTCAATTGTTTCAATAATTGCAATTGCTCCAATGATCAACGCTCTGATACCATGTAGAAATTATATAACTAATGCATTATATCCAAGATTCTCCTGATCACACACTATTTTAATTTCATGCACAATACAAAATCTATTGCACCATTGATCATCACATGCGGAAATAAACACAATTACAATGCACACATGAAACCATAAAAATTCACACACATTAACACATTTGTTTTAACGGGAAAGACTAAAGCTGAAAACCCAAAATATTTGTATATAATATATGTCATAGAGATCATGTAACAATCATCATACAAAGCTTATCACAAGCTCTCATTACAATCTAATCGCTACACACTAATCAGGTCTGATCTAGCAAATCCATGCATCGATCTCTGCCACCTGCTAGCCTACCTCTACTGCGCAATCCCTGCTTAAGAATGGGTCTGAATGAACTTGAATCCACCTGGATTGCACTGCGCAATCCTGATTGGCATCTCCAATCAATGTGTGGTGCAAAATCATGCAACACTATAGTCACAACTGATAGTCACAGTTGCTCTTTCACCTACCTCTCCACTAGTCTCCATTGAATTGTCCATGCACTGTAGTTAACTGATGTATTCTTCAGTTGATTAATGAGTTAATATTTAGTGAATTAATTATTAATTAATTCACACCATTCTCACTAGTGTATCAATCATTTAGACTAGATACAACTAGCTCAACTGTGTCTAACCGAGTTAAATCAACACAACTCCACCAACTACTTCTACAACTCCACCAAACTCGTCACATGAGTCAAAATTTCCACTTGAGTTCTAATCAAGTCCTCCATGCAATAGCTCTATTTAACCCTCAAGAATAGCGTAATTCCTTCCCCCGCGCCCCGTGCCACATAATACCGCATATCAAGTGCTCCAAGAGAATAAGATAATGTTTAGAGTCCAAATATTATTAAGAGCTAATAATATTCGACATATCTATTTTTAGACCGGAAATCTAAAAATAGATTCCGCCCCAATATGTCTAAAGGAAGTCCATCTATTTTTCCAACTTGACCAACCATCCACAAATAGCATCCCGCAACTCATAGAATATGATCGACATGTCTAAAAATAGACATAGTCTAAAAATAGACTTGCGCCAAAAATAGCCTGCAGGCCCACTTAGTGAAGGCGACTCTTTTCACTAAGCTCATCATCTTGTTGCAATCTCAACAAAAGCAACACTACAAAGTTTATAATAATCTATATGTTCACAATTGAGGTGATCTATTAAAGTTGAGAATTTTAATCATCCTCCAACATTAATTATAACAAGTTTAATGTCTAATATTTTAATCCAAACTAAGGAAAAATTAACTTTGGGGGTAGATATGTTTATTCTTTAATAAATTGAATTTCAAAATTTAAATGTAGAGGAATACCTCTTTTCAAGGGGGTTTGATGCCGGAAATAGAGCAACTAAACCTCACATAGTAATGATTAACTTTTCATATATTTTCAGTTTAATAGGTTTTTAGTAATACATGTAAAGGAAACCCCACACCTAGAAATCAATATTGCTAAAGGATTAAATGTTAGCAATGATATAATATACAAGATGATTTAAAGAGTGTTGATGGAAGCGTGAGTACAAAGTTAGCTTTACTACTCTTGTTATAATATAGATTCTGGTATCAGAGGTCCATTTCTCAATTCTTTTACTTTTTTATTTATTTTGATGTTTTCAAAGTAAGAAAAAATAAAGAAATTAGCTCTCAAGTTTATTTTTAACAACAAGTCCTAGTTCGGAGGATTAAGGTCTAAAAAATTTTAGGGTCATTTGAAGCATTAAACGATGTTTTTTGAGATCAAAGTTTTTTTTGCTTAATTGCAACGCCTTGTGGCATTGTTCTACACTCAAATATATTTACAACAATGCAAGAAAGAAGTTGATCAAAGTTTACATTGATCTTGGGTGAATGAATATTCTCTACCTCTCTAGCCTTCTACTCGAACTTTCTATTACCCTCTCCTATGTTCATGCATGTCATCCCTTTAGCCTTTTTGCAAGCTTCACATCCCAATTTCCTTTGTCCGAGTGGGTCCAGTCGAGTCGGGTGGGGTCATGTTAGGTTGCGGTGTCAGGTCGAGTCATGTGAGGTCGCAGGGTTGGGTCGGGTTGTGTGAGGTCGGGTCAGGTCGGGTCGGGTCGGGTTAGGTCAAGTTGGGTCGAGTTAGGCTGGGTCATGTGAGGGCGCCCAAGGAAACACGTTCGGGAGGGTCGTTTCATGTGAGGACGCAAAAGGAAACATGTTCAGGCGGGTCAAGTTGGGTCGTGTTGTGTGAGGGCACCCAAGGAAACGCGTTCGAGCGGGTCGGGTTGGGTTTGGTCGAGTTGTGTGAGGGTGCTCAGGAAAACACATTCAGGCGGGTTTGCTTGGGTCATGTCGTGTGAGGGTGCTCGAGGAAATGCATTCGGGTGGGTCGGTTCGGGTCAGGTCGTGTGAGGGTGCCCAGGGAAATGCGTTCGATCGGGCCAGGTCAATTCAAGTCGGGTCTTGTGAGGGTGCACAAGGAAACTTGTTTTCTGCGGGTCAGGGAGGGTCGGGTCAGGTTGTGTGAGGGCACCCAGGGAAATGCGTTCGGGCGGGTCAGGTCGCACCGGTTTTTTGAGGGTGCCTAGGGAAACGTGTTTGGGTGGGTCAGGTCGTGTGAGCTGGGGGGTCGTATAAAAAATGCTAAGTTGTGATTTCCTATGTGCCTTGTACTACATGTTTGTGTGATTTTTTTTCTATTTTGATCTCCGTAGTGCTTTCGTTCAGGTAGGTCGGGTTGTGCCGTGTGAGGGCGCGATAGGAAAGACATTCGGGTCCGATCCTGGGAGAAAGGTTGTATCAAAAATGGAAATTTATTCCAACAAAAATCAGAATATGATAGACTCAAGGGTTTCCTTGGGCGCCCTCACACGACACGACCCGACCTAACCCGACCCGCTCGAACTCGTTTCCCTCGACTCCCTCACATGACCCGACCCGCCCGAACACGTTTCCTAGGGCCCCCTGACACGTTCACAAAGACCATTCAAAAACCGTCGGAATAACGACATGGAAAGAACACGTCAGAAGTGCGACATAGGCTATTGAGATCGTTGGAATAGCCACGATATGAAAATACCATTTACAAAATGTCAGAATGGTGATGATATGAGGCTTGTTACTGATTTAATATATTATTTCATATATTATTGTAGTAATTTTGTTAATATATATATATATATATATATATATATATATATATATATATATATATATATATATATATATATATATATATATATATATATGATCACAATTAATTAAATAAATAAATCAAACTAGCCATTATCCTAACAACTAGTTTAGCCATTTCTAAAAAAAATAAAAAAAATAAAAATTATATATAAAAAATATAAAATAAAATAATATCTATATATATATATATATATATATATATATATATATATATATATATATATATATATATATAAGAATAAAAATAAAAGAAATAAAATAAATTAATTAATTAAATAAGAATATATATATATATATATATATATATATATATATATATAATCACAATTAATTAAATAATTAATCAATTACTTAATTAAATAAAACTAGCCGTTATTATTCGATTTTAATTTTCAAAGTCAAACTAGCCGTTATCCTAAAGGCTAGTTTAGCCATAAAATATTCCAAGCTATTAGATCTAGATCTTGGTTAATAATATTTTACTATGCACCATTATCAAGGATAACTCAATATTTTGTTATAAATAAGATTAGGGTTTTCCATTCATTATTTACCTTTGATCCTTTTATCATGGTCAAACTTTGATCACTTTTATTTTCTTTTTGCTTATTGAGCTCCCATTAAGTTCAACATGTCTTGGGTTTCTTACACCATTGAGAGAGATAATTGCTAAATATAATTATTTTTTTTCTTTATAGGATAATTTACATCAATGGAAGAAAACATTAGAGGTGGAAAAAAAATTGAAAAGGGTGAAAGGGGTGATGGTAGAGTTTATTGCCCTTGCAAAAAATGTTGTATGAGAAATAATGTTAGAGTTTTAATAGCAACGTCAACAATGCATTGTAGGAAATATGGGCACATTGATGGTGGATCGAATGACTACCATCCCGTGGTAATTAATTATCTATCTTCATTTTGATTATATCATAAAATTTTATATTATTTTAATATTAGCTATATACGCACTAATGTTTAATGATTGTTTGTAATTTTCATAAAGGCAGAGTTTCCCCCCAACTTTTTGCAGAACCAGCTTCCACAACTAAATAGTAGTATATTAGATGATGTTGCACTAGTAGAAGATAATATTGCAGCAAATATTAGTATTGGAAATGATGTTGTACAAGGTGAAGAACATGAAGCGAATGATGAAGATGATTTTAATGATCCCATGGAGGTAGATCATGATGACAATAATGAGATATTTCACATTAATGATGGGACAAATCAAATTCTCAAAGACTTGTATGGTGAGTTAGATGATGATGGTGGAGATAGTGACAGTATTTATGATGTACCTCTGATTGAAACGTCAAATGAACAAATTTTTGAACACTCAAATGCAACTCTTCTCTCTGCTACGTTGTTGCTGGTGAACTTAAAGGTTATGAATAATTTGTCGAACAGATGTATGACATAGATCCTAAGGTATGAAATATGTATATATGATCACATATATGTAATTTTTTATTATTTTTCCTTTTTTTAGTTTTAACAAATGTGTAAAATAATAATTCAATACTTATATATGATTAATAATCTTTACATTAACTATTTTTTGTTTATGTTGTAGATTGTTGGGTGAATTTTTGTTACCATCACCAAATACTTTACCTCGAACATATCGAGATATATGTGCTATTATGGAAGAATTTGGAATGGAATATAACACTATAGATTCATGTCCTAAAGATGATATTATATATTACAAAGAACATGCGTCGAAAACACAATTTTAGAAATGTGGTACTAGTAGATATCGAGCAGATCAACTAACAAAAAAGGTATCTCAAAAGGTTCTTCATCATATTCCCATAATTCCACGTTTGCAGCGAATGTTCAGGTGTAAGATCATAGCACTGTTTATGGATTACCATTCAAAGAATAGAAGTGGAGATGGTGTTCTTCGAATGCCTACAGATGGTTCTGCATTTAGGGAAATTGAGGAAAAATATGTAGATTTTAAAAATGAACCTCGTAATGTCAGGCTTTCATTGGCAGCTGATGGTGTTAATCCATTTATAGAGCTTAGATCTACTTACTCAGTGTGGCCTATTTTCGTTATTAAAAATAACATTCCTCCTTGGATGTCAATAAAGAGGGAGCACATAATGTTGACTATGATTATTCTAGGTATTTGATAGATTGTTTTTTTGAATGTAACATTTTCATTTCTCTTGTTGTTTGCATAATATATTTTAATTTACTTACTTATATATACATATATCATGATAGTAACTATGTACCATAATTTTGAACAATTAGGTAAGTACCAGGTCAAATATATGAATGTATATAATGAGCCTCTTATCGATGAGCTAATAAAGTTATGGCACGACATCACTATGTATGATATCACTAAACCAATCAAGCAGAAGAGATTTCAATGTCGTGGAATGCTTATATGGACAATTCATGATGCCCCAAGACTAACACATTTTTGTGGTATGTAATATTTCGTTGCACTTTGATATAATATATAATTTTCTAAATTATATATACCATATTGGATGTTTTAAAAATGATCTCATAGTATAATTTTTATTGTTCCATCTATTGTAGGTCTTCAAACAAAGGGTAGATTTGCATGTCCAGTTTGTGGCCCTAAGATGAAGTATCGTCATTCGCTAGACTTAGGAAAGATGGCGTTTGATGAGTTTAGGCACTTCCTCTCTAGGAACCATAAGTATCGTACTACTGAAAAACATCTTTTCAATGATAAAGAAGAAACTGGATTAAAACCACGAAGAATGACACCTTGGTTGTGGAAGTTGGAATATAAAAGAATTAATAATCGTCAAGTAGCTGGTACGTAATTTTTCTATATATATATATATATATTAATTGTTTATGTACTATTTGGAATTTTTTTTTTAACTAATGAATTTATTTTATTGTATTTGATAATTATTGTTCTGATTTATTTTATTCTTTGATATCAAGGCCATCGTCGCAGTGAAGGTACTAATATTGTACTTCCACCTGGAATGAAATGTTATCCTTCTCAATTCGCGAGGTTGCCCTACTATGAGGACCTAAAAATAGCTCATTTGTTTGATACAATGCATATCGGGAAGAATGTGACAGAAACGTTATGGAGAATCATAGATGGTTCACATGATAGAGATAAAATTGACAAAATTTGTGCTGACATTAAGAAATTGAATCACGCAATGAAAAGTGTGATCGACAGATCAAATAAAAATGGAGGTTGAAATTATAATAATAATCCATGGTTATTAACAGAACAACAAAGGAATGATGTAAAATAGGTTGTTAGAAGAATTAAATTTCCAATAGATTTTTCTTCAAACATAAATAATATCTTAACGAAGAAAGGTGACTTCAGTGGGGTGAAAACACATGATTGGCATACCTTTGTTAAGGTAATTTTTTTAGTATACATTTATGTATGTTATTGCTTGAATACATCTTTTAAATTTTCCTTTTTTTTGTTTAATTTGGAAATCAATAACGATTCATTTTTTATTTTTGTATGTTCTACCTGTATCTCTCCCAAACGACTTCGACAACAATGTCAAACAAGTTATATATGGTCTTAGTAAATACATGAGGTAAGTAGTTTTGATTTATACGCAAAATCTCACTACAATTTCTTTTTGTACTTAATTAGATGATGTGTTAATTTACTTGTAATGAAATATATATTATGTTTCACTGAAATAACGTTGCGTAATGATTTGCAAATGGTTTTCATTGAAATAAATCCATCAAGATGAAATAAAGTATTGGAAGAGAGAAATTCCTCAGCTAATGTGTGAAATGAAAAAGTATCTACCTCCAACATTTATCAATGCACAAGAACACTACTTGATACACCATGTTGAGGAGATTGAAATGTGTGGACCAATGCACACAAGGTCAATGTGGATGGTGGAGAGGCACCTGAAATCCTTGAAGGCTTTGGTTAGACAAGGAGGACGACCTGAGGGTTCTATGGTCGAGAGATATGTGGTATATGAATCCATGGTGTATATTAGTCATTATCTTCATATATTAGCTGCACCAGCTATGAATGCGGTGAATTGTATTTGGGATGTGAACTCCATCAAAAAATTTTAAGTGGAGCACCTGTTGGGAAAAGGTAGAATGAAGAAAGTGAGAGGTAAAATATGTATTATGTATAATACATATAATGTTTCATTTTTTTACATCATTTCTATGATCATATTCATTTAAGTCTTATTCTTTCATTGTTTATTAATTAATATAATTTACCATGGTTATAATTTATATTTAATATTGGTGAATTATTGTTTTTTATTCAGGTGCTCAAGATTATGAGGCACTACTTTTATACATTGAAAACAATCTTGAGTGGATGAGTGAATGGATTGAAAGATGTAAAGCACATAATAACGATAGGTTATCATGGAAACTACTTTCTGAATTGGTTAGAGAAGTGTATCGTAGTGGAGATGGAAACGTTACAGACATGGAAATTGATTTAGCATATGGTTTGAAAGATAGAAAGATAAGCAATTAATTCACCTATTTTATTCATTACTTATTTTATATTATATTTATAATGTGACAACAAGTTTGATTTTTCAGATAATTTTCAAGCTCTGTAAATTATATGATTAATTATTAATTGAGAGTGCATCTTTTTCATGTTTGGCATATTGCAGTTGAAACACCACAAGGCTATGTGGTGCAATGGTCATAAATTTCACATTAAACAATTGGATGATAACATGAAAACTTTTGATAGTGGGATAACTGTAGTATTCCAGGTCACTAATGTTTCCTCCAAGAGTGACAGACATCCTCGAGAATCTGAAAATAGATATTATGGGTTTTTAGATGATATAGTTGAGTGTGACTTTAATTCCTTCATATTATTTTTGTTCAACGTCAAATGGTATAGGCTACGAATGAATGTACGTGATGATGATAGAACTATTATTAAAAATGACAATGGATTTCCAATGGTTAAAAAATCGTAGTTTGAAGCAAGAAAAGATCTCTATGTTTTTCCAAGCCAATGTGAACAAGTCTTTTACTCAGAGGTTCCAGGTGAGAACGGACGGTCATTTGCTATTAGATATTATCCAAGAGGAAGGCCAGTAGAGTATACTGTAGAGGAAGAAGATGATATTGATTAAGAAGAAGATGATGCAGTGGCAGATGAGCAGGAAGATGCATTGACAAACGAAGAAGATATAGAAGATGAACCAGGCAAAGGAGACGAGG
This sequence comes from Pinus albicaulis, assembly GCA_034641835.2. NCBI lineage: Eukaryota > Viridiplantae > Streptophyta > Pinopsida > Pinales > Pinaceae > Pinus > Pinus albicaulis. Next base: position 187,918 of record JAXQQM020080123.1, on the reverse strand, counting down.
AAACAATTATTGATGATGATTTCGATGAGGATATTATTGAAAATGACATAATTGATGATGATGATGATGACATGGTCGATCATTTCAACACCATTTTTGAATCAGATGTTGGTATATATGTTGATCATTTGGATGAAGATCAAGAAGATACAAAAGAAGAATATTGATACAGATGTTCTGTTTGAGTATGAGCTAGTATGTTATAACTTTATATTTTAATATGCGGGAATTATTGTCTTTAAATAATTTACTAATTATGTGGGTTTATTACATGTTGTTTATTATTTCAAACCAATAAATAATGGCCATACTGTTGTACAGGCTAAACTAAAATTATGTATTTATACAAACACATGAAAATTTTGTTTACGACCTTAACTAAGTTTTGGTTTGTTCATATTCTGTTTCATAGATTGGGTATTGGGAAAATGAGAGTGATGTGAGGGGGATGGGAGGGGCCATATGAGCTTCCACCTTCACGTGGTTGGCCTTGTTCAGTAGAGAATAAATTATCCTTGAAACCAAGAGAAGCTCATTCATCTTTATTTGCAATATCGTAAAATTCATCATTGTTGTCAGATTATTGCATCGCCAAAATTGCTGAAATTGTTAGAAAACATTAAAACTGCATTTCTTTTATGAATTTTCCAAAAAGGCCATAATTTTGTTCGGATGACCATTTTCTTGCTAGAATATGACAATAAATTCTTCAAAAAATTCCACTATGGTAGTGTTTAAATTGTTCTTTTGATGACGAAAATGGATTCAACACGATTAAGGACCCTTGGGCCACCCAAAATCTTGAAGATTGACAAATATAACCTAGATTTTCAATAACTTCCACCAAATTTTCGCAAAATCATGCTAGAATTTCTATTGTTTTATGGATGAAATTTTGGCTTCATTAGACTACACATTTCTTTTATATGAGGTTTAATAATATTCCCTATATCTTGTGTTGTTAGAATGACATGATAACGTTTAGCCATAATGTAAACATATGATTTCATGATTTTATTCCTAGTTGTCCTCCTACTTCTTTGCATTTTATGTTTATAATTTAGTGGAGATTATATGATCTTGAGGTTGTGGCCTTTCACGCTTATCACAAGGATTCATGGATTTAATTAAATGACCATCCATTCACATGTATCTATCATTCTAGAAATTACACAAGGAGAGATTGACCGAGGAGTTTAAAAAAAAATTCTTCCCACGAACTCATGGAATAGTATACCAAAGGAAATACACAAGGTAATTATGAATATATATCTATATCAATTTGTATTGGAAATAAGATACAATTCTTCTCTTACAGGAAATTTGTGTTGCAATAGGATCATTTATGATGTGGATCACTCTTGGAGACCTCTCACAACTCTCTTCTTCATCCCAATTAGCTTCATCACCTACAACAATGAATTATGGGTAAGTTCCTTTCCCTGGTGGACAAGGCCTCCAGACCTTGCATACTTCTCTTCATTTTTTTCAACATTAGGGTGCCCCCTAAAGAATTATTCAATAAATTAACCCTAGATTTTTAATTTAGTTTCCTTTGATAATGTGCTTCTAAAACCTAATTTGAAAACTAAGTGAAGCATCTTAATAATATATAACTTGAGTTTCAAATAATCAAGATAAAAACCCCTCTTTAACCTACTGTCTCTCCCCCTCTTTCCTCACCTTGGGGTTTATCAAATTTTCCCTAAAAATGAGTGGTGACTCCATTCTCTTATTTTACCCTCTTTATAAATCTTTTCATTCAACATGCATTCTCAGTGTTGAACATGATTTATATCAATCCCTTAACAATATAGAGCCCTACAGGTAGCAGCAAGAAGAAGACTAAAAAATAAAATGGGAATTTGGTGACAAGAAGAAGCCTTGCAGCTATTGAATCTTGAAAAAGATCAAAGAGAAATTCCATGTGAATAAGGACCATAAATACCTAAATAGCAGGTTCAGAGAAAGATACAACCTAGGTGATGCATCTACCAAGGTGAGCAAGACTTGCTAAGGAATAAGAATCACATTGAGGACTGAAGTGAAAAAGAGAAAAGAAGGTGAGCACATTGACAAATGAAGGGATAAGACTAAAGTAGCATTTCTTTCACTGTTATAAAATGAAAGGGGAAAAGAGGCATCAAGATTTTTACCTCCATATAGAAGTCTCTGAAGCGCTGAGGGAATCCCCAGCTTGTGCTCAAGGGCGTGCAGGAGATTTTGTACTCTATCCATTGAGCGTACTAAAAGCATCATGGATCTTCCCGTGAGGAGTGAGATCTAAATTTGAAAGGCAGGGGAGGGTAGATCTAAGAAACCCTGGCTGCCAAGAAGCATTACAGAGGCCAGATTGATTTTCCATGCTTGATATTTGCTTTCTGTATCCCTTTTTGTTTTCCTACCGCAATCCCGTGAGCGAGGGCTTCTCATATTTGGTTGCTCCAAGGTATTATGCTGGATCCTTGAGATGTAATTGAGCCATGGAGACCGATTGGAGCACTCAATGTCTGGCTTGTTTTAAATCCCTGTGGGGAGGCTCCAGGCATCTTTCAGGAGTAGCTATATTTTGAAATAATTCCCAAATTTTCCTTGAATCTATGCCATTAAATGCAGAATGACTATGATATTTTAAAAATGAGGTCATATTAGAAAATTGGGCAAAATTTGACCTAGTTATGATGCTACTAAAATTTTTCATAGGAAAAATATTACTATGTTTTGACTACACATCATCCACACATGCGAGTGGGCATATTAATTTAGAGTTCACTTCTTCTCTTTCACTAGTCCACTTATTATGTGTTTGAGTTGGTTGAGGTGGTTATTTTAGGACATATTTGTTTATTGGCTCAAAATGGTTTTAGACCATGCAACTGAGAATGCTTCTTGTTTTAGCTCATATTTTGCCTTGAGAAAATTGTATTGGCACATGATATTAGACTATCACATGGTTTTCTACTAATATTTTTGTGAGTATATATATCAAGAGGGCTTCTCTCTCATTTATAATTGTTAGAATAAACTGGAAGAACATATATGTTTATTTTTGGATTTGTGTTATTTTTCTCAAGATATGTGACACTATAGTGGAATACATTGTTTAGGGATCCATGCATATATTGTGCTATATGATGAGAAGGAATCCACATCATCATCATATATATGCCACATGGACCAATTCTTGAGGTTAACAAGCTGGTTAGAACACATTTTTTAGGGAAGTCAGCTTTAGGAGTAGCTATAATTTGAAATAATTCCCAAATTTTCCTTGGATCTATGCCAATATTAAATGCAGAATGACTATGATATTTTAAAAATGAGGTCATATTATAAAATTGGGCAAAAATCTACCTAGTTATGTTGCTGCTAAAATTTTTCATAGGAAAAATATTACTATGTTTTGGCTACACATCATCCACACATGCGAGTGGGCATATTAATTTAGAGTTCACTTCTTCTCTTTCACTAGTCCACTTATTATGTGTTTGAGTTGGTTGAGGTGGTTATTTTAGGACATATTTTTTTATTGGCTCAAAATGGTTTTAGACTATGCAAATTAGAATGCTTCTTGTTTTAGCTCATATTTTGCCTTGAGAAAATTGTATTGGAAAATGATATTAGACTATCACATGGTTTTCTACTAATAGTTTTGCGAGACATCATATATATATTTTTGGGACTTAGAAATGTCGTATTTCCATCCACCTTTCCTTTCACTATTCCTTACATCTCATCATCCCATTAACCTTTCATTATATCATTTTCATAAATACATTTGGGTTTCACCTTCCTATTTTCCACTTTATTCATTTTTGTATTATAAGTGAATTTATGATTAAATATTAGAAAATATACATGTTTTTATATATATCTCAAGAATGTGTGAGCTTTGTAATGTGTAGGAGAAATGTGAAGGATTAATTCTAAACTTCTGGAATATCTCCTCCACCATATTAAGGAGATAATTATGCAAGCCTATTCCTAAGGAGAAGATCATGGAGGATTTGGTTGGCATGTCTTATTCAAGATATGTGAGAGATGTGTGGAGGATTCAAAGGGATCATGTCTTGTAATAATGGGAAAGTATTTGTGAGTGGTTAAATGAGATGGTTATCTTATTAATGTATATAAGAGAATGTTCTCTCTTCATTTTGGGGAGTTCATTAGCTCAGGAGAATTCATAATTCATTAGTTCATTATATTAGTTTTGGAGTTTTCAGAGATAGTATTGTAATTAGGAGAAGGGGGATTCTTAACTGTGACTCATATTCTTTTATTGTATGCTTTCATGGTTTTTCATTTGATTCTTATAATGTAATTTGAGATGGCGTTATTGTTGTGAGCTCATATATGTCGTTTGTCATTCAACTCTTCACATGTTGTATTGCTTTTCCTTTATGCAATTTCCTGCTTTCCTAGATTAATTTGATTTCAGCAATTTAGATTAGATTAGTTCTACTTCGGTCCTGCATATATAGTGCATGTGCTTCGTAAGTCTACGAACCTCGGATTGACAAATTAAATGGTTGGGCAAGTACTACAACGGAATTAAACGACAATAGTTTCACCCAACATTTTGGCGCCGTTGCCGGGGAAGCACGATGGATTGAAGTTCAGTTTGATTTTTCATGCAAGTGTGTTTAAACATGTTCCTAACTCCGAGGTGACAGGGTTGTAAGACGTGGGGAACAACCTACGCATCGTTCGACATACTGTAACGGGCTCGGCCTCATATGGGTCAGGACATGTAGGTGTGACTGATATCAGGAAACAGGTGCTGAAGATTCCTGTTTGAGGAATAGGGTCCTGTTCTCCGTTGATTAATCTTCTTTTTCTGCAGTGTAGCTGATATCAGGAAATAGGTGCTGAAGATCCCTGCTTGGAGGAATAGGGTCCTGTTCTCTGTTATGGTTGATTGATTTTCTTTCCTGCAAGTGTGTTTGATTTCCGCAACTGTGAAGAGTGTTTTTTTTATCTGTTTCAGCATGAGTGCTTTTATTTATGAAAGTAGTTTATTTTCATTTAAGCTTTCTAGATTTAAGTTTTGGGTGCAGTAAGAATCCCTTTTTCAACATGGTTTAACAATGAGTTTCAGCTTGGAACTACTCACTCAGATCCTAGCAGAAGTCGGGATCTCCTCTTCCTTGGAAGAAGAGATCTTGACAAGAATTAAATGTTCAACTACTCCCCAAGAAACAAACGAAGATTCAACATCTGAAGAATCCTGTACATCTGATGGTGAACAATCATTCGAACAGGAGATCAAGGAAGAAGAAGAGGAGCTACAACATGATCTAAGTAAGAGAAATTGTGCTTATCAAAGCTTTATCGAACAATGGTTCCAGGTAAGTACTCGATTAGAGTCGTCTTTTTGTTTCTTAGTTGATTTGCAGTTTCAGCAACCAAACTCATTCACGCTGGAATATTTTCATTTTTCAGTTGAACAATTGCTATTGAATATATTGATGTTACTGCTACGTGAATGGCTTCATTGGAAATTTAATTACACGTAACTAATTTTTAAAATTCTAATTAGTATACAGTAGGCAGGCTTTGCTTTCATTCTCAATTTTGCTTTTGCCTAGAATAAGTATGCTCTCCTCCGCGCTTAGTGCGATCGCGAGGATTAGAAAATAAGGATGATCTAGATTAATTTCAGGAATTCAAAAATAAAAAAATAAAAAAAAATTCATGTTTTGCAATATGCCTAATCAATTTTATCATTAGTTTGCAATTCATTTTTCTTTTCTTTTCTCCATTTGCTAATTTTTTTTTTTAATAAATCATGAATTGAGGCTCAATAAAAACAAACTGAGCTTTTATCTGAATAGTCGCTGAAACTGTGTCTAGCGTTTTATCTAAACAGTTGCTGAAACTGTGTTTTCTGGGCATACTAAAATCTGCAGCAAGAAATTAGGTGATCAAACCTGCAAAAACAATTGAATCTGAAATTTCCCAGGGTCATTGTTTTGCTTGAGGGCTGTGAGTTTCGATGGACTGTGCAGTTTCTGTCTCTAGCTATTCATTTATGGCTGAGTTGTAGCAATGTTAAACCTCCCCCACTATTCATGAACCTGCAATTAGCAACAACAAACCAAATCGATAAGTAGAAAACAAATGAAACCGCAATAAAATAAAAGATAATTCTCATTGTTTGCATATTTTGAATGATGGAATTTTCTCACACCTAATTTGGGATACTATGCGGGGGATGATTGAAAAATATCGGCCAAAATCCACGGGTTGTTACACTATCTTTGGCATTTCAAGATAATAGGAACTAAATCCCATCAATAGGACGGTCAGCTAACTATTTTTATGGATTGGCTTTTCTGAATTTTCTATCCGTCAGCATACTTTATTGAGATTAAATGACTATGCTGTTACTTATTTGACGGATTCCTTCTTTACGGGCTACGAGTTTTTCTTCATTGTTTATCTTGGAGGAAGCATTTTTATCATAAGAATAAATAAATCCAGTCGAAAGAGGTATGAAGGTTTAATTCTCCTCGCTGATGAGGTTTTTCAAGAAAGCAGTTACAATTTTGTTCTTGAACCTGCTAAAAAGTAGGAATCGCGCAGTTTTGAACCTGATAACACGCTCAAACCAGGCAAGGATTATTTTTACAACATTTTTCGTAGACTTAAAACATGGTGCGTTAAAACACAGATGTCCCGGTTTCAAAGTAAACACTTGGTAAATTATATAATTGTCCCGGTTTTCATTCTGTCATCAAATCACTCAAACTTTGTGAAAGGTAGAACGTCACATTGTTCAGGTTGAAATTTTGAATATATGATTTCAACTACCCCATCCGTTTCTTCGAAATTCTCGTCAAAATATTTCAGAGTTACATAATTTTATTTCCTAAATTTTGTCGATGAAGACAGAATGTCGGCTTAATTTTGATTTTATTTAAACCAAGATCCATCTAATGCGTTAAAAAATGTTTTTTTTAATAAATTTGTCACTGCAGCATGTACCAACATTTTGGAGATTAACTCTTTCGATGGGAAGTTTGCCAAGGTAGGTTCAACAAATGGCACTCCTGTTTCAGTGGGATGTGAAAGAAGTACTGCTAGACAAAACTCCTTTGAAGGCAGCCTTGGTGACATAAAGTATTCAAATCATTCCTTGGAGGAAGTTGCTGTAATGGTACTGGACATCATATCTGTTTATAAAACTAAGGGAAGAACTGTGCACCCATGAATGCAGTGCAAACATTTTTTGCATTACGAACAGAAGTTATGAAGGTGTTCATATTGAGGCTCTGCTCTTGTATGAAAACGACTACATCAGATATTGTCAATGATGAATATTGGGTGCCATTATCTATTCTTGAACGTAATGGTTTGCGTACAAGACATGGCCGAGTGGCATTTCCATTAATTGCTTGATGTTCCAATAATAATTCTTCTATTTGAGTCAAACAAATCCGGACATACTCTCACATGCTCTCACAATAGATTTATTCAAATTTGGCCCTGCTATCACATGACCTTTATTGAATTTCGACCATACTAACAAGCCTTGAAACTAGAATAATAATGGTTATGGCGGTAGCTCCATCAACGGCATTCAGTGGGAGGCATAATCTCATTGTTTCATAGCAAGAAGCAACAACTCTATGTGACTAACGTGTTCCTGCGAAGCATTTAATGACAGAGTTGAACAAAGGATTCAATAAATTGGCTTATTGAATATTGCGTTCCATTCCATTGGCTTTGTCTTCCATTTGGAAATGGTGGGAACATGGAATATGCGTGCGCTTCAACGCACTGATAGTAATCAGTTGACTCAGCCTGAAGTTAGTGATTTTGGGAAGAGTGGAGATGTTCCTGGAAAATGTCCATCATACAGAGATGCAGGTAAAACAAATTTTTGGTTGTGAGCATTATAAGAAGAACTGTAAACTCCTTGCAGCTTGTTGCGGAAAGCTATTCACCTGCAGATTCTGTCATGACAAAGTCAGCAACCATATAATGGACAGGAGGGAAACAAAAGAGATGATGTGCATGAAGTGCTGTTGCATCCAACCTATTGCGTCAAGCTGTACTTGTTCCTCTTGCAACGAGTTGTCAATGGAAAGATATTTCTATGGTATATGCAAATTCTTTGATGATGAAAGGAAAGTATACCACTGTCCTTTTTGTAACTTATGTCGCGTTGGGCAGGGGCTTGGTATTGATTACTTCCATTACATGAATTGTAATGCGTGCATGTCAAAGACTCTCACTACACAACTGCGTGCATGAATTTTAATTGTAATGCGTGCATGTCATGATAAGGTTTTCGAAGCGAACTGCCCTATTTGTCATGAGTTTATTTTTACATCTACTGACCCAGTCAAAGCCCTTCATTGTGGACATGTAATGCATTCAGCGTGTTTCGAGGCATATACTTGCAGTCATTATACATGCCCGATCTGTAGCAAATCATTGGGAAACATGACTGTGTATTTTGGAATGCTTGATGCTTTACTGGCTGCTGAGACACTTCCAGAAGAACACCAAGAGCAAACGCAGTTAAGATATCTCAATCCCAAGCAAATGAAAACACACAGCAAGCATCCGACAATCATTAGCCTAACCAATCTTCTCCAAACTATGCGCGGAAATTATGTCCCATGTATTCTTGTTCGTAAGGTTTTTGCCCAGATATTTGCGTACATCAATGTTCAGCTTTTCAACAGCCTCCTTTTACGGCGTGAATGCTGCTCATTTAGCAATGGAAAATATGTAAAAGGAGGGTTGGCTGAACTAGAACTTTGGTGTTGTGAAGCAAAAGAAGAGTATGCAGGTTCATCTTGGGATGCACTCAAGCATATTAGACAAATAGTGGGATTTTTTGTTATACATCAAAAGCCAAAGAAATATTTGGATGAAACTGCCCACGATCTCTGTTTGGTTTTAAGCATACAACAATTGTATAGAATCAGTACCATGTACTGGGATGATAAATATGGCACACACAGTGTGTCTCCAGATGTTATTGCAAACATGAAAATATTGATGGCAGAAGATTCAAATGATGCTATTGGAAATTCGTTCTTGTTGGATAACAACTTGAGTATACCATTCTCTGTGGATGACATCTCGAAGTCTATGCAAGAAACAGATTTGTCAGATATCAATCCACCATCTCAGCTTCTTGAGAATTCAGCTTTTCATTTCTTGTTACCATGTACTCTGTAATACAGAAGGCTATAGATGCAATGATTGACAAGTTAACTGGTGCAATATTTTTGTTCCAGTTAGTTGTAGTCGTGATTCTAGGTGTTGCTGGAAATGTTTGGAAAGCCTCTGAAGCACGAAATAAATAATATGTGCAATATCCGAAAGAAGGACCTTGGCACGACTTTATTGTCATTCCACTGCGTTTCGAGCTTCTCTGCTCAATCATGATTCCTATCTCTATTAAGGTATCTTTTGAAGAGTTTATATGCAAAGTTTATTGATTGCGATTTTCACATGTACGATGAAAAAGAGTGATACTCCAGCACATGCAGCGAATACTAGGATAAATGAAGACCTCGGCCAAGTGGAGTATATTTTAACTAATAAAACTGGAACATTTACTGAAAATATGATGGTTTTCAGGCGTTGCTGCATCAATGGTGTCTGCTATGGAAATGAAAGTGGTAATGCTCTAAAAGATGCTGATTTGGCTCGGGCTATTGCAAACAAGGTCCCTGAAGTTGATTAAATTTCTCACAGTTATGCCGATTTATAATATTGTTGTGCCTCTTAGAAGTGCTAGTGGTTCAATATCCTATAAATCACAAGTCTCAGAGAACACTGCTGAGCTTAATATTGGAGAAGAATTTTTGGATTCTTATGCTTACGCTGGATTTTATGCCGAAAACTGATTGTTTTCTCATGCTCACTATCTCCATTTTACACATTGCTTCATTAAACTCATGTTCATGATGGCAGGAAACTTAGGAACACTGATTGGATTATCAAATTGATGATTGTTACTGAATACTTAGGAACGCTACAATTGAATGGTTTGAATATTCAACTATATCTGACGATGTACAGGTCCAATCTTGCAGAGAAGTAAGTGACATTATTGCAGCAAATCGACGCGAATCATACTCTGCCCAACGTCCAATTGCTTGAATGAATTTAACAGTGCATCTAAGAAACTGAATCAGCAAGAAACTGAAGATTCGCTAGCACTGAGACACTGTTGCTATATTTTGCAAAGCATGTGAAGAAATGGAGATCTGACTTTAATTTTGCCTGTTTTTTTTTTCTTTTTGCCTTTAATTTCATGAAAATTGCAAATGGATCTTTTAATAAATTCCTGAAAACAATACAAATGCATGTGTTTATGTTTAACACTAATTTGTTTTCTTGAAATCACTTTGACAGCCATCGATGATGAAATCAACGCGGGCGACAGGTTAACACACACTTTCTTTCCTTTTCTCGCATTTGCACTTATTCTTGCATCTTACGTTTTAAAATGCTCTCACGAAGTTTTCATGCAGGATTTGCACTAATTTTTTTTCAGGTTTCAGAAATGATCGCACTTTGCTACTGAAGTGATTTTCAAATATCACAGAACTTTGTGAGAAACATGCTTTCATAAACAGCTTGAAGGAGCTGTAACTCATCATAAACATCATGATGTTTGCGCCTCTTGATGTTTGCTGTTACACAACGACCATGCTGATACACCAATATTTCCACTTTTTCCATTATCCATGTTGTAACACTGTAATATTTCTACTTCAAAGCTGATTGACCATCCTTGTGTTGAAGCCCATTTTCCATTACCTGATCTTTCATGACTTCATGCACAGTAATTTTTCTGAAATGCATACATTCCTTTAACCTTTTTAGTTCATTTTCCTTCTAGTTTGCCTTCTAAATAAAACTGATCCCCTTTCCATAATTACACTGCCTTGCTTTCCATGTTGATCCACACTGCTTGTCCGTGAGTTCTTTCCATTTATAGTCCTACCAAATCTCTTTGTATAAACTCGCATTGACTGATGTGGGATTCCTTAAGGCCCACCTTTCCACAATTCTTGACCCATCGACCTTAGCACCTTATCTGGGAAATAGACTAGAGTTCCTTTTGGGTACCTTGAGACTTGCATGCCTTAATGGCAAGTTCTCTCGCTGACAATCATGGGAATACATTAATGTCCCTTGATCGTCAGATCTTGCAAATGGCTCGACGTCAACCCCTCTATTCGCATTTCGCAAGATGTACTCGGGTACCTTGGCACTCATTGACATCAATGGTGAGTTTGCCTCGCATTGGTTAATGACATGCATCAATGGCCAGTAATCCAATGATATCTCTTCATGCTCAACATCAACACATTCTTTCGCATGATTAGACTTGTACCATCAGTTTTGTAGCAGACGAAGACTATACACTTTTTCACGACTCCCTCAGTAGTTACCGCAGCATGAATTCTGATCTATAAGAGTACCACAGTTCCACTTTCACCCTTTATATTTTCCATGATTCAGCATCAGCAGTTCAGATTCCTTCATTTCCCAGGTTCCAGTTACAGCAACATCAGCATTCACAGTTACAATTTCATGATCTTGCTGCAGTCAAACTTTCTATGTTCGAGCAGTTACATTAGTTGCAGTTACAACAGTTACAGCAGTTACAGCTACGATACCAGTCACGCTTTCATGATTCAGCAGCAGCAGCAGCTACATTCCTATTTTACAGTTCATCATTCTTGGGTAAGTGGAAGTATGTTGTTTTCTAATCTTTAATCATGCAATTCCTTATATGCTGACTTGAATATTTTGGAAAATTCCCTCATCATGCTCCATTTCCTTTCATGACCCACGCCAATTTGCATGAGGACATGCAACCAATTCAGTTGGGGGGGGGACTACATTCACTACATATTCACTACCATGATTCCATTTCTCCACCACTATCACTCCATTTTTTTTCTCATTCACCATTCACCAACATTTATTTTCCAACGATACTTTGTTGCACTTTGCTTCATACGCATTAATATACATATTGGCATGCTTCATGAATATTACAGAAGGGCTTTCTTATGCACATTGATAGCTTATGATTTCCAGTGAGTGTTTACATTATTATTGCAGAAAAGAGAACAAAAAATGAAATGAATGTTGTTGACACAAGAACCAACATTCTTTATATTCATGGTTGTCACACAAGAACCAACCATAAGAAAAGAGAACAGAAAATGAAATGAATTTTGTTAACACAAGAACCAACATTCTTTGTATTCATGGCTGTCACACAAGAACCAACCATAAGAAAATGTAAGATGCTACTCATATCCTTCACATATCCTGGAAACATTCATTATTAGAAAGACATCATCATGTAAAGCCAAAGTTCAGATGCCAAAGAGATCCATGCATGGTTGCATGAGGACATGCAACAAGTTCAGTTAGGGGGGATGTTGGGACTTAGAAATGTCGTATTTCCATCCACCTTTCCTTTCACTATTCCTTACATCTCATCATCCCATTAACCTTTCATTATATCATTTTCATAAATACATTTGGGTTTCACCTTCCTATTTTCCACTTTATTCATTTTTGTATTATAAGTGAATTTATGATTAAATATTAGAAAATATACATGTTTTAATATATATCTCAAGAATGTGTGAGCTTTGTAATGTGTAGGAGAAATGTGAAGGATTAATTCTAAACTTTTGGAATATCTCCTCCACCATATTAAGGAGATAATTATTCAAGCCTATTCCTAAGGAGAAGATCGTGGAGGATTTGGTTGGCATGTCTTATTCAAGATATGTGAGAGATGTGTGGAGGATTCAAAGGGATCATGTCTTGTAATAATGGGAAAGTAGTTGAGAGTGGTTGAATGAGATGGTTAGCTTCTTCATGTATATAAGAGAGTGCTCTCTCTTCATTTTGATTAGCTCAGGAGTTCATAAGTTCAGAAGTTCATTAGATTAGCTTTAAGAGATAGTTTTGTAATTAGGAGAGGGGGATTCTTAACTGTGACTCATATTATTTTATTGTATGCTTTCATGATTTGTCATTTGATTCTTGTAATGTAATTTGAAATGGCGTTATTGTTGTGAGCTCACATATGTTGTTTGTCATTCAGCTCTTCACATGTTGTATTTCTTTTCCTTTATGCAATTTCCTGCTTTCCTAGATTAATTTGATTTCAGTAATTTAGATTAGATTAGTTCCACTTCGGTCCTGCATATATAGTGCATGTGCTTCGTAAGCTTACGAACCTCGGATTGACAATTTAAATGGTTGGGCAAGTACTACAACGGAATTAAACGACAATAGTTTCACCCAACATATATCAGGAGGGCTTATCTCTCATTTATAATTGTTAGAATAAACTGGAAGAACTTATTTTCCTAGCTAAATCTCTTGCATGAGACTTATCTTAATTTTGAGTAAATGTTATAGAGAATTGATAGAGGATTTTTTATATTTCCAGATTCTAGGAAGAAAACAACTACTACAACATTCAAACAAATGCATTAGAGGTAATGTATATATATTGTCTCTCATTTTTATTGAAATTATAATATTTAATTGTTTTACAAGGAATAGATACTTATATTTATAATTACATAACTATAAATAAGGAAAAATATTTAAGGCAAAATATTTATAATTAGGTAAATAGTAAATTTTTGACTACACAAGGTTCCCCGTCGGTCTACCCACTGATCATTATGCTTCAATACATTACACAATTTCATTTCTTTCCCGCGAACTCTATTCTCCTTCCCCCGCAACCAGACCTGTATCTATCTGTGATTTGAATCAGACCAGACCCCGCTCTATTCTCCTTCCCCGCAGCCAGACCATCTATATTCTGCGATTTGAATCACCAGAGTCATCTATCTATGATTTGAATCACCACAGAGTCATTGAAAAAATTCCCATATGATCCTTTTCAACATAAAACCCACCAATTCAAGTTTTGGGACATTGATTTGCTAGGGTTGCATCAGAAGAGACATTAATCTGATAGGGTCATGTCAAAGGAAACATTAATCTGCTAAGGCCACATTGAAAGGATAAGCGGAAAAATGGTAATGTGGTTTCTTCATTCTTCACAAATTTTCAGTTTGGCTTCAAAACTCCTGTGCATGTACTCCTATGCTTCATGTCTATTTTATTTTTTATGAGTTGATGTATAATTCCTTCATTTTCTACTACCGTTTATTTGATATAGTTTTGTTGCATGCAAAATGTTTGAAGAAACTCTTGACTTAATTGCTACACATGTAGTAGTGTTCACTTATATTAGTTAAATGGGAATAAACCATCAGTGAAACCTAATTTAGGTGTATGTTCTAATTGCATAAGATCATACCTTAAATCTGTGTTTCTATTATACTTTATAATTACACACAAGCAAGCTTCTGGTATCTTCTAGAAGATAGAAATCCTTTTGATCAACAACACATGATTCCAATTCTAGTCTTGTGCATTTGGGATTCCTAATCCCAGCAACATGAGAGGCAGCTAAATTTAGATTTCTGATTAGTAGAGGATAAAAGCCATTGACCACCATATTGGGGTTCAATAAGATGGCTCACATCCAACTGCTAACGTGGTCTAGAAGAAACATGAGAAGCCATAGAATAATCCTCCTCATGACCCTAACTCTCCTCAAAGCCACTGAGGATGTTGCTATAACAGTAACTACTAGAGCATTCATCCAAGGATTCATCAAAATACGTAGTCCATCCAAACTTAGAAATTCCTTAACTCTCATCATGAGTCCCTTTTTCCATTGAAGATCATTTATTAACTGTTGTGTGCCTACATTTTGGTCCACTGGAAGAAAAAAAAATATGATGCTTCTTTTAATGTTGCAATATGTTTATAAGCACAGTGGAACAGTTGCGGTCTGCAGAGCTGAGGTCAAGCACAAATTTATAAAAGAGTGGTGTTCAGTATTGATAATTTAAGGAAAAATCTAGCTCTCAATATTGCACATTCCAAATTCACATGGATGCCAAACATCAATAGGTCGTATATCACTAAAGGGGAAATTCATGGTTAGGGACACATGGCATAGACTAGTCTAAGCAATCTCCTAATGGAGAAATTATTGAAAATATAGTCCTTGTTGACGGACCAATAACTATTCAATGCAATCAAATCCCATGAACTAGTAAAACTACTTAAAGGAAAATAAATTAGTTACTGTTGAATGAAAATACTGTACAAAGGCCTTGATTGCCTTGATTGTTGAATTTGATTACCATTGTAAAGTAAAGGATTTGATTTCCTTTGTACTAGTTGAATGAAATTCGTTATTGTTGAATTGGTAAAGTTTAACCTGCTTTCTCTACCTACCCTTGTAAATGGTCATATGCTTTCTCATCAATTCAAAACCTTTTTCTACTAACTTCCAACTCAAATAAAATGGAATCCAAGATTTGGTCAAACATTTTAACCCACTTTCACTACCTATACTTGTAAATGACCTTATGTTTTAACTTTTCTCATCAATGTCGAACCTTATTCTACTAATGTTCGTACATGATGATATATTTTTTCATCTAAAATTAGTTCCTTATTTATAAAAATAAAACTTAAGAAAATTTTGGTGTTTCCATCCTTGTGAATCCTTTAATAAGATGAATAAAATATGGTAATTAATGACATCCATGAAAATCAAATTGAAGGTAGAGAATGTATTTTGCATAGGTTGTCGATGAAGCTCATCAACTAAAAGGTCTTTTCCCCATGTTTCACCAAAAAATACCTTAGAGTAGGCCTTAGGATGGTAGTTCTTAAAGTACCAGAAGAAGAAAGCACACTGAAAGATGCAATACTTTGAAAATACCCACCAATTATTTAACACCAAAGCAGGGGTAAAAGTTTTAATAGTACAATGAAGAGAGGTCCCCAGCCTCAGGTAGATTTTATTCTAGACACATGTGTCCAACTAAGAGGTGGCTGCCATAGATAGAGAAAATTTTACCGTAGCTTTGATAGATGGAGGAATTCTCAAATTCCCTTATGATTCTAATTTAATTGTCTAACTAGCCTCAGAATCTTGTGTTGCTTGTTTTCATAATGGAAAAATACACAATTATGCTTCAATTCAAAAACACTACACATCGTGCCCCCGATCAGGGTGTGAAGGGAGAAATGATGAGGGTGCTACACTAGCACAATGACGTAATCATGTACAGACAATTGAACTGGTGCATTGAATTCCATATTCTGGTGCTTCTTATACCCTAAAGCCCGGAAAATGGGACATCCCTTGCAAGAATGGAAAAATAACTGGTGTGAAGACCTCAAAACTATTAAGCTTCACACATTAAATTATCTAGAGTAATGCAGGTATGTTGGTATTTCCAATGCCTCAGAGATGGTTGCATGTTGCCTTATAGCTGCATACAAAGCTTCCTTGTTCAGTCTGTTTGCATCTTTTATTTGCATCAAGAGGAACTCTTTTACTTCTTCTCTGTGCTGGTTATTTCTCCACACAGGAAATAATTCACTTTCTATTGGTAATATACTAGAAAATGAGACTCAACACCTGTGCCAATAACATGCTGTGAGCAATTTTTTTGTAACAATTTCTTAATTCTTGCGTTCAAGTGGAGAATGTATAAATCTAGAAAGGCGCAAAAGGTTGAACTCATTGTGACAATGAAGGAAGAGATGAATGAAGACCAAACAATTGGTTAATAATTGTGATTTTAAACTTGATCAATGACTACTCGTGCATAAATA
Source organism: Pinus albicaulis (assembly GCA_034641835.2). Taxonomy (NCBI): domain Eukaryota; kingdom Viridiplantae; phylum Streptophyta; class Pinopsida; order Pinales; family Pinaceae; genus Pinus; species Pinus albicaulis. The sequence continues at coordinate 171,181 of JAXQQM020080123.1, read as the reverse complement.
GTGAGGCATTATTTAGTGACAACCATCAAATTAAGATTCTCTTGGGCTGTTTCATTATTGACAATGGTGGAATAAAAGTTTCAACTTATAGGACCTTAGTTGAGCTACCAAATCCTTTTCTCAATGCTTGGATTTTTAGCTTTCATCTACTTTCGCATAAAACAACAATTATTTTCTTATTAAGGATAGGTTGTCATGCAAGGAAACTAGCGTTTCTTGGCTATAGGGTTTTCTCTTGGTCATCAGATTTTTCCATCCAAGTTTTTCCAACTCTTGTATTTTTCTCTCTCTTAGGGTGCTCATAAACCACATCCAAAGGTGAAGGTAGTAAATATCCAAAGAAAGCTTTGGAAGGTGACTTGTTTGTGGAAGTGTGAATTACCATATTGTACAAATTTAGTAAAGATGAATGTAGATTAAGTTCTCATTCTTGGGTCTTAGATGGTTTTCATAAGATGTAAAGCAATTGTGTGAAGAGACAAGAAGTATTGAGTCTCCTGCAACACTCTAAAGTGCTAGATATTCCTTGGAGAACAACTTGGGAGCTATTTTCAAAAAAATGAAAGGTCTCCACTACTTAATCAACCATACAAATGAAGTAAACAATAATATTTGGTATGGAAGATGAAGTGTGTGTTATGAGGTCCTCTCCTTGTAGTTATTGTTTTGTTAACCACTTTTCAGTTGGTAATCACACTTTAGGTGTGGTTGAGGATAAACCAAGGAAGAAGTAGTGATGGACCTAAGATAATTTATCCAATGAGAGATGAAAACCAAAAAAATGGAGAGACTATGCCTATGAGGGGAAACCTCTAGCTATTGGAGGAGATATATGGTCCAAGTAGCATAAGAGTTTGAGAAGTAGATTAGATTGCTTTGTGATGAAAATTTGATAGAATCTCAATGCTCTAGAAATGTTTAAGAGAGGCCTAAAATGAACCTATAGGAATATGAATAAAATATGACATCGCCCTCATCTCATGGCTTTATATTGCTCATGTTATTTTGCCATTGTTGATCCAAAATGGGTAATGTAGATGTCTGCAAGTAGAAGTTTCTTTGTTTAAGTTTTCTGTACCATCCATTCTTTTGTATTATTTCTCAATTACATGGCTTGTAGGGTTAGATGCACGTCTATTGGATGCCTTTGAGTTCTAATATATCTCAAATGGATGGTAGTGATTGGTTGGGAATTCCCAACATGCATTGTCAACAAGTGGATGAACAGTGAAAATAAGAGAAGTATCTCAATATGAAAAGGACAAAAATCAGGATTGAACTTGATCTACTCAAGGAAGATGAGATATAACAATCGCTTATACATAACGATTAATACATGTGATGAAGAGGAAACCAAACATATCTATATTCATAAGAAGAGGAAAATACATGTCCCTAGTCCCTCGTCTAACAATAGAGATAACCATAGTGCCCTTCATTTACATAGTTGGTTGTGACATGTTTCTACAATGAAATAACACAATGCCAATACAAAATTCTTTGAGATGAGATTACTAACAGTGACTTATACAAGTGAGTTGCACTATGTAAATACAAGAGGAAGCGAGATGCAAGATGCACAAGACACCAAAAATTACAAGAGCGGCCCATTATCAGTTGCATATGAGGACAAAATGAAATATAGGAAACCCTTTAGGTATGAGAATGAATTTTTATGAATTTTAAATGCTTATTAAGGTATTTCCTTACTGTTGCAACACGTATATCAGACTTAGAAAATTATACATCGTACCTTGAAAATCACTTAGAACACCTTAAGCGCAATGACACAAGTATTTCTAGTTACTTGAGATTAAGTGTGAAATCACTATAGACTTATGGAAATGTATTTTAGAGCTTACTAAGGTGTTTAGATCAGATTTATGCTACTGTAAATGATATTCTTCAGATCTGATTGTAAAAACAATGAGGAGAGTATGAGGAAGGAGAGCAAACCATTAGGGCTAGAGGCCTTGTTTGATGGCTAGTTGATCTTCCAATGGACGAGGAATCTATCAAACACCTGAAACATAATTATTATCCTTCAAGTGAAACATATCAGCCCTCTAATGACTTTGTTATTCATTTCAGCAAAAAATTATGTAATAAACAAGGAGAAATTAATGGCACAATTGCAATAGGATTTTTACACACCAAGAGACTCAAGATTTAACCTTGGAAAAAATTGCAAGAATGATGTTAAATTGATACAAAACTTGTTCCTTAATTGGTCACATAATGATACAATTATAGAGGATTAAATCACTACAAAACTTCAAAGTACTATGGTTTGGACTTCAAACTTATACAACAAACCCCTTACTTCCTCTATTTTGTGTCTATTTCTTTGGTGATCTTTTCTTGGTTATGGAAGTTGTGTCCCCTTATTGGTTAAATGGTCATAACAAGGAAGTCCTGATTGGTTGGGGATTACACAATTGCACCCCTGCTATCATATGTATGCCCTCAATGAGAATAAGAACCCCCACCTTGCAAATTGAGTTAACATCACAAGTGAATTTATGATTGCTAGTATTTTTTGTCATACTTGTCCTCTTTTTTGGAATAGTCATCGTCTTTGGAAGATTTGTTGATTCAATGTTTTTGATAGGGACATCATATCCAGTTCACTTCAAGGTTTGCTTGAGATGCAAGCAAAGTTACTTGCAGGAGTTGGATTGATATGCAAGCAAAGTGATAAGAGCTTATGTTGCGGTTGGGTGAGGATTATACTACCTATATTTAGTTTTTTCTAGGGGTTATCTTATCATGATGAGGTGATTTTACATAACACATATTTTTTCCATTTGGTCTATTGTTATGTTTTGCAAGAGAAAAGTTACAATTTGATTATTCACTCTTCTTCAACTTATAAGCTTTCTTGTTTTTCTCCTACTAGTTTTCTGAGTTTGTAGCAGCAGTTTGATAGCTTGAGAGGTTAACAAGATCTTGAGTAGTCACTGTGACCTATGCCCCTGCCAACTACTTGAGGTAGATTTGTCTTGTTTCCTACTAGAAATATCCAGTGGCATCTCTGAGATGTTTTATTGTCGAGAATTCCAAATTTTCTCTTTGCTTATGGAATTTGCTTTTAGGGATTCTAATTAGAAAGACATAATCTTGTATTACCTTTCTAATTTTCTTCTCTTCCATTTTCTCCATTCAATTGGACCTTCCTTAGAGGATTACATCTTTCTTCCGAGTGTTCCCAGTGGATTGGAAAATATTTGGAGAATCAAAGATACTTGTGACACTGGTTTTAATTAAGTCCACCTCTTGACATTGTTTTCTAGACCATCAGTTAAGTCTATATTGTGATTTTGGGAGGTTCCTTTCCATCTTCTTTTTCTATTAAGATCAGAAATGTTTGCCTTTCTACATATGTGAGGCATTACAACAGACAATTGACCTTACAAGATTTATGTAGATCTTGTTTCACCAAATTGATCTCCTCCTTCTAGCCTATCTCGGTAATTGGAGGTGCTAAACACTATATATATGCCCTAGCCCCAAACATAGATGATATTAGGCTAGTGAGATATCTGCATTGCCCCCTTCTATTGGTATGCAACCGCATTCACGAGGCCACAAAAATGTATCTGCTTTTAGTGTAGAGTTGTGCCCATATCAAGCAACCAAATGTCCATCACTAGATTTTTCTCTCTGGCCTCAAATGTTAGGAGGGGTTCAGTTGACCACCACCACATTGCTCCTCCCATGATGCCTTGGCTAAATCTTCAGCATCAGGCATTCTATACAGGACATTATTGTTGGTCTTTGCATTGATACCCTGGTGATGGAGATGAGGATGGCTCTGCTCCCTCCTCTACATCTTACCTCTATATCTGGTATGGAGTATTGATTTCTACAATTTAAATTTTTCCTTCTAGATTCACCTTTTCTTTCAGTATCACTTGTATCTCTTTATCTTTTATCTTTCAAGAATCAAGAGCAGTCTCGACACTTCCACAGTATTTATATGTCTCATTGTATTTTCTAGTCCCATTGGCTTACTGTTTACTATATCTTATCTTCCCCCTACAAATGTTTTTAACAAAAGAATTATGGTTCAGGTTTGATATGATGCTGATTGTGTTCTTAGTCACTGCATTTGTTTTTTTTTTTGGAGAGGGTTGGGGGGGTGGATTAAAAAAATGAAATTCATTGAATCTCATGCACTAGTGAATTTAACAGCAAATTAAATTAGCCAAGCAGGTTTTTATATAAAATTTGTGAAAAAATCATCAAGATTATTTTTTATTTGTTTTAAAAAATATATAATAATATATGTATATATTTATGTGTATGCGTGCATTTATGTATGTATCTATGAGCATGTTTTTCAACAATATATGATGGTTAACATGTTTTAGTCTTGAGACATTTTTGGATCAAAATTGAAGTTACAAAAAATATTTGTGTCTTTTGTTTGAATATATGGAGTTTATCAAAATCCACTTAATTCATTTTCCAAATGTAACGGGAAATGCTATCATGTTTTTTGTCCCTAGTCCCTCGTCTAACACTTCCTTGGCCCTCACACAACTTGAGAAGTCTGATATCTGAAGGTTGAATAGTCTCTTTTAAAATGAAAAACACATGTTTGCAAATGATTCTTCCTCCTTTCTTCCTTGAGATACCTTCCTTAAATAGAATAATGGAGGAGGCTAGAGGATGGTTGTATATCTCTCGAACTTATGGAACTTGAGTCTAATAAGTTCAAAATCTTCTAGTGCAAGGGAACCGATTCATTTAGTGTTGATTTCCTCAACTCATTCAATGTTGGTCTATGCAATGGGTCCTTAGTGAGATTCAAGGGTGGAAAATAGAGTTGTAACAACACCCCCTAATGTGTGAGGTAAGAAGAGGAACCAATGGTCGAAACACATTCTAATAAACATTAGCTATGAGGAATTCCAAGGAAAGAGCTAAAGATCAAGGAACTAGTGAGTACTTGCAATTGATTGTCAAAAAATAGATAGGCATACTGATGCTTAGAAGAGAAACAAAGCATGGCTACCAACATAATAAACTGTGGATCCATGTAATAATATGCAAGACCATGGCCATGAAAAAAGTACACAGTGGGTCCATGTCATGAAAATGATCATAGCCATGCGCAAATGCAATGTGGATATGTCACAATATACATCAAGAAGACAAATAATACCAATGGGAAGAAGTAGCAATCGTAAGATAGTGATATACTCCATCACAACTTAGAAGGGGTAGCATGAGTGACGTGCCTTCAAAGCCCAAGGTCTTTGTTCCAGGCCCGCTGGTATGATTCTACATCATGTGAATGGATAAAATATTGGAATACAACAATGTATCAAGTATCAACACTTAGTGCTATTATTTCCTCTCCAAAATGGGAACTAAACATTTGTTGATCCACACTTAGAAGCTGAGAAAGCTCAGTTTGAGATCCTAAATATTGGGGATAAAAAACATGAATGGAATCCCCATCAAAATATGCACCAAGTGGCCACCATATTAGAGGGCTAATAATAATTGTAGATCCCAGATGTACGTATGATTATAATCCATGTATTGAATGTTTATGGACACTTGGAGGACCATTAATAAAAAAAAATCCTTATCATGCAAATATATTTAATCTAATATCTAGGAAAATGTTTCCTCTCTTGAAAGATTTGAAGCCCTAAGAAGGCAAGTTGTTGAACCACTTTCTTAGCAGATCTTGCATTTCCACTATCATTTCCTAGCTCATTCATAAATATATTTATTTTAGAATCACAATGAGAAAGAACCAAATCATCCAAACATGCACTAAAAGCATCTAAGGATAAAAATTCAATCAAAAAAAGTTCAATTGAATTCAAGCACTTATTGCTGCTCCTAAACCTTTGCACTTAACAATTGCATTACAAATTTGAGTAAGAAAACTCAACAATTGTGTTTTATCACCATTGAATAATATAATTTCACTATTTCTTATTAGAATCCCATTCTCCTCACAGTTCAAATCAAGAGGTAAGTCCTTCTGAAGAAGTTGCCTAGCTGTCAAAAATGGCCCTCCATCATGCATTTTAGTGACTGTTGGTTCATGCAAGTTTCCATAAGTCCACATTGATAGTTGATTTAGTGTAGTCTTATCCAACATAGATTTGATATATTATGATGTAATAAAATTTTGGAGGCCTAGGTGTAACCATAGTTTTAAAAACACACAACCCAAGTTCACCTTGAGCCGACTACTAACTAGGAAAGTTAATTGTCCCACAAGTAATGCGACCACTTGTTATAAGGATCTGGCAAGGGCACCGCAAATAAGAAAGCGTTGTCTTCGTATATAGTTCATAGCCCTTGTCTACCATTTGATCATGCAACTTCAAATCCTCTAAGATCTTGTTCTCTTTTATTAGCCCATAAATTATGGTACTATATGTAACTATGTCAAGCATGCAGTCATTCTCATTTTGTGTTTTCAAGTTAGATATTGTTTTCAAGTTTTCACATTTCTGATTTTATTGCAATGTGGAAGACTGATCGTGGCAGTACAGGAACAACCCCAGGACAGGATGATCATGGAAAGGGGCCAGAAAAAGAACATGTAAAGTGCCAACCTTGCTCTATCTTCAGGTATTTTAGTTATTTACATAATTGAAATAATTTTAATTTTGTTCAAATATGCAGACACCTGGCCATGGTGCACCTGATGGTTCCCTCAACGAGGAAGAGTTTTCTTCATCCCCATGTCCATTGTTGTTGTTGCAAAAAAAGGCATGAAAAGCAAAGTTGGAATTTGAGCGTTTGGTAGACGTTACGCCTCAAACACCTGAATTAGGAATGAGGATAAGACAACTTATGACCCATTTAGAAACATATACGATAATAATAAAAAATCAAAAGGATATTTTTTTTGTTCTACATGAGATCAATTGTGATAGTTTAATTTTTAATTTTTACATTAATTAAACTAACAAAAAAATTCTTTTGTATGTAGCATTATCTGACACCTAGTACCCCCAGTGTTGGTGGTAGTGGGACACAAAGGCAAGAGATTGCCGAGGAACCCTCTCGTACACCTTTTACGCCTTTAGGTGGCAACCAAGAAACACACCCTACCCAAGAAGACACCTAGCCAACCGCTGAACATGTTGGCAGTGATGAGATTGGTATGGCCAACTATATTATTGCATTTCCTGGAGCTACACGTGTCAACTCCACTGGGACCATTGATGGCACGTTTTTGGTGAACGATGAAGGTGTTCCTATAAAGCACATACAACTCCTAGGTAAGTTTTAATATTTTAACTATTTCATGTACTCTATCTAAAACATATTTTATCATGATTTTTATTTTTAAATTAATGATAATATATTTTTTCTGTGTAGGAAAAAATGAGTTCTACAGGTTTTTGGAGAGCAAGGCGTTGGTAATTTTTGGCCCAACCATACGCACAAGGTGGAATTCCTAGAATTCCAACCTGAAAAAAGAACTTCTAGATTATCTAGAAGCCCTTTTTGGGGTGGGCACATTTGATAGCACATCGGTCGCTCGGGTAGTTGGAAAATATCTGAAATATACCAGGGACACCTATAGGATGAAATTGAAAATTAACTCTAGATACGAGCGTCCTCACAGTTCCAGAGAGGGAGTGAAGAGAACTCATCGATGACAGAAAAGAGAAAAAGGCCAAGAAAGAAGGAAAAATGCTAACTAGACCCGCAAGGTAAATTACAACTTTAATTCAATAGCTTTAATTTTCTCTATGTCTAAAATAAAAGTGTGCTTTGATGATAGGTTTCATGACACCTCGAAGGCAACCAAAGCTAGGATTGAAAAAAAGGCCATCACAAGCTAGGCCAGGGCAGCTACTTGAAATTAGCCGCAAGAATTGTAAGTAGCTAAACATCTTATAATTAATTATATTGCCTTCCAACATTTTTGTAATGCCATTAAATAACATTAAAAATACACAATCATATGTAATGTAGGGTGATAAATTTGGAATGGAAACCACAGAGGAAGACAGAGAGATCGCTTTCCGTTCTGGCTATCAAGCCGTAGTTGAACATCGTAGAAGCTTGGGATAGGTCCCAAGATCCAGAATGTCTGATAAGGTAAAATGTTAACCTTTCAATATGTTTGTTTTAGTCCATAAATTTAATGTCTAACAAATTTGTTTAAATCAAGGGAGCAACACTTTCAACGAGCCAAATAACCCAATTGTAGAGCAATGCGTTGAGAGTGAAATATTTCCAGAAGTACATGTTCCTCACGTGCAACCTGATCATTGTAGTGGGGACCAGGCTAGAAATGCTACTATCAGTGAGGGCCATGACGGTAATTAATTTCCACTTATAATTTTTTCTAATTATACTTTGATGGTTGTGTCCTTATAACGTTTTTTGTTTAAATGACAAAGAAATTTGTACTTGAGCATCCTACCACCAGAGAGGAACACAGGGCAACGGTTCCAACGGTGACAACTGGTACACTAGGTAAATAATCTCATTGAATTTTTTTTATTAATATTACTGGACTAGTTCAATGATATTTAAAAACTAAAAATTAAAATTTAATATTACCTGTTTTTTTAGGCGATGCCTCATCACTGCATGAGACCAAACATCGTGAGTACGCAACTAGTTCTGCTATGCGGGAAAGGCACGAAACAGAAGTAGAGCACAATGATGTTGATGATGTAGTTAGGAGCTTTAGAAGTAGGAATAAGAAAAATAAAATTTGATAATGTAAAATATTGTATTATTATAAGACAAATGTTACCATACTTGGAGCCTTTTTTGCGTTATATAAAAACTCATTTATCATACTATTTTTATGTCAATCACTTTCAATGTTTTCTTGCGTACTTTTGTTGCATTGATTTTTTATTAGTTATTGAATATTTTTTTTTTTCTAATCATGAAAGTAAAAAATGAAATATAGATTGGCTATTGGGGAATTGAGAGTGATGTGAGGGAGGGGCCATAAGAGCTTCCACCTTCACGTGGTTGGCCCTGTTTAGTAGAGAATAATTTATTGGACAATTTAATCTTGGAGCAAACCTCCCTCAATCCAACGTAGCAACAAAAAAGTCATTGTTGACTTAGTTGCTACTCTTTTAGATCGTGGGAGGCTTGTTCCAAGTTCAGGCGACTCCAATAAATTTTTCTTGAAATGAAGAGGAGCTTATTCAGGTATGTTTTGACATTTTCAACATATGTTCTAACATTATCATAAGAATGCATCTTAGAGTAAAAAATACTACATCAATTACTTGTATTTATTGTATAGATAATTATGGATTTTGAATGACTTGGCAGCGCAGGTACAAATCCTCTTGCATCATGAGAAATACAACTTGTCAAACAGGGTCATGTCTAGGATATTTTTGCTTGTGCGCTTGACCAGGTTTGTAGTGTTGCATTTTTTAAGTTCCTTTAGAGTTCATAATTCAATATGAAGCTTGTTCATGATTATTATTTGGTTTTTTGTATGTGTTTTTTCATCTATTTGATTGTAAGTTTGAGCATGCTTTTAAACATTGAAACTTTTTTTTTATATACTATTTATATACTTACTTGTTCTAGTTATGGTGATATAACCACCATTGTATCATATCCATATTATCGCATTCCCTTGGGTTTTATTTAGGTACAAAGGAAATCCAACGAGTTACAATTCCCTCACATTACTCTTGGCCAACAACATAAATTTAATATATGTGGGTTCCCCAGCCCAATGACCCATTTTGTAGTAGAATGAGCACCCTTGTTCTAGTAATTGCATATCTGCTATATCAGCCTAGGAGTGGACCTAGACTATTTGCAGCCAATTGCTCCCTACCACCATTTTCTGGAAGTCTATTCTGTTACGTCATAAACTCCCTTGGGTCATTTATTTCCAAAAAAAATGCTAATTATTTGGAGTTGAAATCTTATATCTCATATGGAAAAAAAAGAAAGATTAAACACAAGTTTATTTACAAATTCTTAAAATTGCAGCAAATTTACTTGGTATGGTGGTGTTATAATATGTGTCAAGTTTCCAACCTTCATTTCTAGGTCCAGGTGTAGGTTAGAAAGTTGATCTAAAAAAATGCATTGATTCCTTGAGTTTTTTCTAGGGGTTACTCCATGTACGTAAAATTATTTCCACCCAGGATTCAAATCTCCCCACTTGGCCCAGTCTTGCAGGGTTTAAGGGTTCACCCAACACAAGGATGATCTTCCTAAGTGAACTCAATGATATCTACAGATAACCTCCTCCTCATTCAGATGATGATAAATTTTCTTGAAGATCACAATCTCAATTTTAGTTATGTTGACCTAGTTTTGTGGTCACTTAGACACTAATAAAATTATCTTATTGAACCTTATATTATCTCCTCATGCTCAACATCCTAGATGGGGATAAGCCACTGACCAATAGAATGATGGATAGGACACTTGCCACCCCTAAATAGGGGGGCTGACAATGAAGGCTAGGGGACAAACCCAAAAAATAAGGATGGATTTATGATGGAAAATTGGCCTCGACACTTCCTACAAACATCAATCTATCATCACTAACTATTTTTTCTACGCAAGGTATCCAATGTCACTCTACCGATTCATTTTAAATCCAAGAATTCACTACACGAAACAAAATAATTGTTATTTTTTTTCGAGTTAGGATACAGTTTATAACGTTAAAAAGTTGGTATTGGTTATAGGTCCATAGTGTTGCATATTTTCTATTTGAATTACATCAATATTTATAATAATTATGTTTATGTCTATGTGTGTAATCTCTGTGTGTGTATGTGTGTTGGCTCACACATAGACACAACGTTGAGCCGTCAAAGACGAATCTCAAAGTTGTTTTCAAAATATAAGTGCACATGGGAATTATTGAGCCAACAATGACTGCATATTTTCTACTCATGAACAAGTCTCAATGTGGAAAATCCATGAAATATAATTATTTCAACTTTTTCACGTAATTCTTCCGCATTTTTCCAAAAAAAATATTGTCGTGTGCTCTTGTTTTGTCATTTTTCTAAGCAAGGAAATGGGAGCAAGTTAGGCTATTGATGTCAAAGGTTGTTGTGTCTACTTGTAGGTGCCCTCCTATGGGTCAAGACCTACTTCTTCTGTCTTGTCACCGAAAAACCTCAGATATAGGTCGTTGAAAATCTCAGAGAAAATGTCCGAAAATCTCTTTTTGTAGATTGTTTGAAGATCACATTGTCAATTTGCAGTGAAGAACAATAGTATATTCATTGGTGTGTGGAACACCCACATGGAAGATAACATGTCATTGTTATTTGGTTCATGATGTTGTGGCAATAAAGTAGAATGATGTGGCACACCTGTGTGGTAGATGGTGTATCATCATGACATGGCTCATTAGTGATGTGGTGATGACATGGTGAAAAAATTGCACTAACGTGGCACTGACATGGAGAGGAAGTGGAAGGTGATGTGGAGCGCATGTCGAGGAATTTATTCCTAGAAATTTGGAATTCAGTATTTGGCCTATCTCCCAATACTAATAGAACCTAAACTTTTTCAGTTATATTAATTGTAGCTACAAATCCAAAATAAACCTAAGACAGTATGAAATACTTGTAGCTTCCTAATTATGTAGCCATCGTGTGATATTGTTATGCACTAAGTTGTTAGAAGCATTTATACAAACTGATAATAAATGAAAATAGGTTGTCCCAGTTGGGCATGATTTCAAGGTGTTTCCATGGTGTATTCATGCTTATGCATGATGTTAAGTATTAGTCTAAATTTAACATTAAACACGGTGTATTTTTTAATGGACATAAATATTTGGTAGATACCCTATATTCTTCTTGAAAGAGAGGAATTACAACCCAAAAAATTAATCCTGATCTCTTCTTCTTGATATGATGAAGAAGCGAGGTTCCCAAGAATGCTTCAAATGTAGAATTATTCAAGAGAGATTCTCATGGTGACTAACTGTAGCTTGTTTTGAATATGAATTTAGATGCCGCTACAATGTTTCAAGCTATTAGCTTCAAAATTTCCTTCTTCTCAAATCAACACGTTTGGAGCTTATTTCTTTAGATATTTGAAGCCCTCTTAGAGATGTCATACTTTGTAGGAATTCTTCTTCCATTTGTTAACTTCTGAAGTAGAGCCAGCTCAACCTTGAACCTTTGAATATGGCATAACGTAGTCACTAGAGACAAGGACTTGAAGGCTTCCAATATGAACTTCTGGAATAGGCATATTTGAGATATCTTCCCTCAAACTAGTCCTTCACATTATTCACTGTATAATCCTTCATGTTATTCAAAGTAGGATAGTATTTTTTTCCCTCCTTCTATTCACTTGTTCCATTCATCACAAATGACAAACATTTGGACGAAGAGAGTAGCATGCCAATTTATAGTTCACTAGGTTTTTCCCTTCTTGTCATTTGTTCTTTGTGTACATAATTCTCCCAATGGTTCCTTGTGCTCACAATCCCACAGGTGTACATCCAACAAATGATAAATGGAAGGAAATTTCTTATCAATTTAAGGTATAGATGGGTGCCACTTTATTTTTTTTTATTAGAATTGACCATATTCCACTTCTTTGGCTTTCTTATCAATGTATCTATGTTAAATTTGGACAGGTGAAAAATCACTATCCCTTATTTGACATGGATTATCAAGGTTTTGCATGTGGTGACATTGTATTTTCTGCTGATTCTTTCAAGTATATGATGGCCACCGACCTTGGCTTGATGTCCTTATAGCTTCACAGGTCCTTATGCAAAATTGATAGCTATAAGCATGCCACTGTTTCTTTCTAGCTTCAACGTTTGATTGATGACTATATTGCTTCAGGTCTATTTTCCTTAGATCTTTCAAACTTCATGAAAGTGATAAAATATATATGAGATTGGTGACTACCACATGTACTCAGTCACCACGGGATTTTAACTTTGAAAGAAGAGTACAGTACCAGTGTCACAAGGACACATATTTGAAGAAGAGATGTATTCTATCACAAATATATAAATATCTATGCTTCAAACTTTTGACAAGTTTAGAATTCTTGATAGGGATCAACTGTATGCCCAGAAGAGGACCTTAATTAATTTGTATTGGTGCTTCTTTATGGAGTTTCCCTTTATTTGGATTGGTGCTTCTTTTAGCCATGTTTTATTGTTGGGAAGTTTGTCTTGCTACAACAGAAAGCAAATGGAGTCGTGTTTTAATGACTGGGCAGTTTTCCTTTCTACAACAACAAAGAAATGGGGTTGTGTTTTAATTATTGTGCAGTGTGTCTTGCTACAGTATCAAGGAAATGGATCCATGTTTTAATTACTAGGAAGTATATCTTGCTACAGTAACAAGGAAATGGCCATCACTAAAATTCACATCTAGTGGCTCAACACTGTTACCATCACTAACTTATTGCCCATTGACCACCAAACTAGTGGACTTATCCAACTTTGGTGTTTATGTTAACCAACTGAAATTAGTTGTGCATTTTTCCTTTAAAATTTTGCAAAAGATAGTTGATTCATGAAGTCTTTTATACTGTAATGGTAGCATAAGAATAATTTGTATAATTTGTGTGATTATCATATATAGTTGGTCTTTATATGAGATATTTCCATCACTTGAGTGTGTAACCATGCTAAGCACTAGTAAAAATACATTCCATTCTTGATATGATAAGATTCTTGGACATGTTAATTCCTTTGTGACTTGGCATTTCCATGGTGCTTTTGATGTTTAGTTCACAAGGAAATCTTCATGGATGGTAGATCATAATAGGAATGTCAATTATGTGTACACTCGGATATGAGATTAAGATTGTCATGTTATTGGTTTTTTATATCATAATACCTCTCTTGTATGTACTAAAAGAGAAATCACCCTATTTAATGGTTTATAATTGGGTATACACTTGATGACCCTTCCCACATGCACCATGTATTAAATGAATGCAGGTATAACAACGTATATAGGCCTCCCTTTAAGGAAAAAAATAGGACTTCTTTAGAGGTAGCAGTATGAAATTATAGTTGTAGGTTTCATTTCCCTCTTTACAATCCTCTTGTGTTGACTCCCTTAGAGGAATTTCAAGCATAGCCTTCCAGTCTTGTAAATGCAACCAACGGGTTTCAAACCTATAGAACACATCTAATAGAACACGGTTGTGGTCCTTTTCATTGGGTTGAAAAATAAGTATAAGGATTGGTCTTATTCATGCATGCATAAATCCTGGATCCTTATGTTATCGCTGAGTAGGGTGCCATTGTAGGTAGGTCAAACTTGAGGTGATAAAATAAGTTCTTTGACATATGAAAAGGTATCTAGCACCCATCAAGCACAACTGAATATCACAACCATAAAGTACTACCAAGTGACATATCACTGATGTCTGATACTCCATAGAGTATCACTTATTACCCTGGAGCAATGCCACATTGGACTATAGGGATTACATTTATCCAACATTCTTTAGTCCAATATCCTTTCCATAACCATCTATCAGATTTGCAAAGTCTTCTTTAGCAATATGATCTATATCAATAGATAAAGGTACATCACATCACTATGATTTAATTTATAGGCTCAACGTAACTGGTAAATAATTTCTTTGGCATAAATGATTCTCTGAAATTACTACTCTCGGCCTTGTGGTGGAATATTAAATCAAACGAGAGATATTTTAGGATGATTTACATCTGTTTTGGCTCGTTAAAATTTATTTCGTTAATATTTCTTCTATCCAAAACACTCTTCAACCTCTTTGGTGGATGATATTCCTTTATTCGCAAACTGTGTGGCAAGCTATGCCACCTTCTTTGGCATGCTTGGAGGCTCTCATCTTCCAACAATCTAAAGGTATCTTCAAAATGAAGTTTTTCCTACTCCTATTTTTTTTTGTAGACAGTTGTCATCGGTTGATATTCTACTATAATCATTTGGTTAATAGTGATAATGCAAGGACCTTGTATTTATTCCATGATCCACAAAGGTTATTAATCTATTTTTCCACGATTATTTTGATTTATTCTGCCATGGTCTCTTCACGGGTCATCCAGGAGGCTAAAGAATAAAATTCACATCACCTAGCTCAGAGTTGGGGTCCCAAACATTCATAGAAAGTAGTATTAAATTATCCATATAAAAGTCTGCCATCTTATACCTATCTTGAATGTTACACATAAGGAAAAAATCAATGAATGTTTTGATGTTTTGGAAAGGAGGGAATCCTTTTTGGGCTAATAATCTAGTCTAAAATTGGCACCATTAGTATTTGAAGAATAGAGAGTATGTTTTAATGGATGTCTAGAGTGTGTCTACTAATTTGTCCAACCTTTCTTTTGATCATCCAAATACATTTCTCGAAAATTTGTTAGCTTCCTTATTGATGTCTGTGAAGCTACCCCCAATGAGTCAATTTGTGAAGAAGGTAATGATCCCATCTCTGTTGATCTAGACGTCAGAAACTTGATGGAAAGTTTCCATCCTCACAGGATGAGCATTGATATGTAAATTCACTGGGTTGCATCATAGTCCGACTGCAGTAGATATATGGATCTCAGATTGTTGGGCTCCAAATATGTAGGGAGAACTCTCTGTTTTTACACTTTGAAGAAGTGTATTTTGCTTCTTGTTCATATCTAAAGAAGATTAGGATTTAATATTTTTCTCAGGTCCTTATGTTGCAGGATTCTAGGAACTGCTACACTGTATCTAAATCCTTGGTCTCTAAACTTCAATACAATGGAGGAATTCTCCTCGTTTTGTTATGGGTTTGCATCCCATTTTTTGTTGATCTTTTGGGATAAGGATATTATAAAGGATATCGATGGTGACTTTGGGAAGTTACTTGAAGTGGAAGAACACAAGGAATGCCAATTTTTGTGTCTTGTATTTGTGTTGAAGTTGAGTTAGATAAAGGTCTCGTGGAGGCGATTCCTCTATAGCTAGATGAGAGGATCTTCCTCCAAGAATTTTATTACTATCAACTACCTTTCAAGTGTAATATTTGCCATAGATTTGGGCATTTTTTAGGAATTTCTAGCAGGATTCTCATTTTTCTCCTAATAAATCTTAGGGGAACAAGGAACAAATCAATGAAGAGGATCAATCTGAATTTAGGCTAGTGATGATTAAGAAGAAAATACGACCGAAATAAGCTAGATGTGTAAGGCCGATTTAAGAATATGGCCGATTACACTTCCCTCTCATCTTTAATTATTTATTCTTACTCAAAATGGAGCTTTGGCTTGATACCTATAATAAAAGATTCAAGGTGTTGATCCCTTCAGTTTCTATCCAAGATCCCCTTAATGTTATCTACCTCTCTGTTATCAACGATCAGGAAACTATTTGCAATGGAAAACGATTGATTTACCCTAGGGTTAAAACCCATAAATTTATTTCGACAATAAAATATGCTTTATAATAGTTGAAAAATGTCTATTATTACCCCAGAAAACTGATGATAAAGATTCCTGAAGATGCTTATAAAATATCACAAGTAATTGTTGGCACGAGTTTGCTTATTATAAATGCCAAAAATGTTTTTGTTTCTACATATTCAAATTATTGCAGCTTTAGCTACAATATGATTGTTTATTCTTTGCTACTCTTGTGCATATCACTGTGTCTGTAATATAGACAGAATTTTCTTAAAAATAAATGTGGCATAAATTTGTCTTGACCTTGGCATGCAGGAACATCAAGATGCAAGCAATCCAGTCTAATAAGTTTAATGCAATGGTGTGACCTTCAAAATACCCAAGGATAGTAGAGTCTCAAAAAATTTGAAAGCTTCTGAGGTGTGATATTTTCCATTATTGCAGTTAGTATGAGGTATGAAAATTCACTGAATTTGTAGATAAGTGAATGTAGCATTGTTCTCAATTTTCGACCTTGAAAGCTACAAGATTCTTGCAATTTTGTGAGTCCAGAGTTCTCTTGCGGTGGTACTAACAAATATTTCTTGAAAAAAAAGCATATTAACGTTACAAATAATCCAAAGATGAAGGTCAGTTACATGTTCCAGTGATGGAGACGTCATTTATGTATCTTTTTTTGTTGAGCAAGTATTGAAGCATAAATTAACATGTAAGTACAATGGAAAAATTTGATCAAATCCTTCCCAACAATGGCAGGGACATTCACATGCAGGTAGCCCCTTCCCATCATTAACAGATAAGTATGAGATTTTTGACAAAAAAGCAGGGGTGAAACTTCAAAATTATCGAAGACTGCCAAGGTAACATACACTTCTGAGTAAATATGTTCAACAATGAATATGCATAAAAAATATTTCAGTTGTAATACTCAGTGAAGGTTTCCCCTGATAGAGGATATTACAAGTAGAGGAAGGTTCTCAACTTGGCATTAAAAAGTGATTGAATCCATCTAGAATTCAAAGAATTAAAATTTTTTCTTGTCACTTCATTACAAAGTTTTTACATCCATCTAGAATTTGAAAAATCATAAATCTTTCCTTGTCGCTTCTTCCCCAGTTTCTATGGTGCTTTTGATGTTTATTTCACAAGGAAATCTTCATGGATGGTAGATCATAATAGGAATGTAAATTATGTGTACACTCGGATATGAGATTAATATTGTCATGTTATTGGTTTTGTTCTATCATAATACCTCTCTTGCATGTACTAAAAGAGAAATCATCCTATTTAATGGTTTATAATTGGGTATACACTTGATAACCCTTCCCACATGCACCATGTATTAAATGAATGTAGGTATAGCAACATATAGAGGCCTCCCTTTGAGGCAAAAAATAGGACTTCTTTAGAGGTAGCAGTATGAAATGATAGTTGTAGGTTTCATTTCCCTCTTTATAATCCTTTTGTGTTGACTCCCTTGGAGGAATTTCAAGCATAGCCTTCTCAATGCTCATATTTAAGAGCCTTTAAAATTTAGACCAAAAATATCAATTGTGTTGGGGTTCCCATGTTTTGGAAAGTTTGGCAATACCAAAATTTGGACAACATCAGAACCACTTTCAGACCTCAGGATCTAGCCCTCCTGGGTCCAGAGAGGGATCTCTCTATATAGGAAAATTTTTGATGTCTTTGAAGTTTCAGTTCTAAGGTTTTAGGCTAGTTATAAGGCGTAGGGTTTGTTTGTTTGATTTTTGTTTGGTTGTTGGGAATCAGGAAGGAAGGGTTCAATATAAGACAAGGAAGAGAAAAGAGGATTTTAGGCAAAGGAGAGATAACTCAGAGAACACTCGAGACCATTGGGCAATGGATTCAGGAAAGGGTTTACTTGCTATTCAATATGCAGGCTTTCAATTGGGCTAGTCATCTAAAGCATTGGATCTTAAAAATAGTAGTGTGGTATGAAATGATGAGAAAGAAGGTGAAAGGCAAGAAAACCTCCAAGGTGACCACTTAGGAATCAGGTCCAGGGACAGGACATGCCATTAGACACCTGTGATCCAACTCCTAAAAGGTTAACTCTTCAGACAAAGGAAACACTAAAGATTTAAACACAAAGGTGAAGGCCTGAGATCAGAGAGGGGCTTTGAACTCTCAATGCTTCGACATTCAACTTAAGGGAATTTAGGAAGGTTCAATTGATGGAAGATACCCTAGTGAGGTAGAATCAACATTCTAAACTCCTAGTATCCCAATTATTTCAATCAAAACCCAACAAAAACATCTAAGAACGGATTCATTAATTCATACATCAGCTAACAGTAATTTTAACCACTCCACTGGTTAAATTAGCTTGAATCAATACTCAGATAACACATACAGCAGAAAAAATCAAAGGTAAGGAGAGCAGAAACATAGGGTACCATACAAGGGTATATCCTATGCCAGATTTCTGATGCGTACCAGAGGAAATGGAATATGATGAATCACAAAGGGAAAAAGAGATATAGATAGAAAAACATCACCGCTGCTTTAAATTAGGATCCAAAGAAATGTGCTTGTCATATTAAAGAGAAACACTAGTCATGTACAACATTTCCAATAGCTTGATATTCAGTCTGAAAACATCTTCCTCAGCCTATCTTACAAATTTACACAGAGAACTATATCTCAAGAGAAACAACTTACAATCACAGATATCCGATCAACAACCCTTTACAATGAGTTTCTTCATGAGTTTATAGCTGAAAGAAAAGCAGAGGAGGTAGATGAAACACTAAATGAAACATTAAAACAGAGTAGAAGAAGAGGGTAGAGGCCCATTCTATTTTAATATCTGAGCATTAATCTTCAGTACTCTTTGGGTGAAAGAGTGGTCTTCGACAGGCCGCAATTTACTCCAGGTATGTTCTTTGATGTACTTTGGCTGTAGTACTCTGTAGTACTCTGGTGAATAAACAAAAGGCAGATAAATTATTTTGAGGTCTTCCATACTGCATAAAAAATGCTCTGGTAGAATTAGGACTGCTGTCAGGGTGGAAATCTTCTCAGGAACACGGTGTAAAATGCAAACAGTATGGGTACTATGTCCTTTCTAGAGAGGAAACTTCTGCTGATGTGAAACACTGTCAATATTGTTTTTTGTGTGTCAGGCCTGATTAGGCCTTATGTGTGATTTCAAAAGATCTTAAATCTGGTACATTTTCCTTTTAAACACTGGATTAAGGCTCAAAATCTTCAATTACAGGCCTCAAACTCTCTGATCTTTCGCTGATACTCTTTGCTGCTTCATTACTGTCTCTGTCTATGAAATTTGAGACTTTTAATGGTGCTGGGGAGGTTTTATAGAGTTAAACTTTGTCCTTCAATGAAATATTTTGTTTAGTAACCTTTCCAAGCTCTTCTCTGTAATATTAGGCTCTGAAATTAGCCTTCTCTGCGCTCTGTGTCACTGTAACAGTGACTGTGAGAAATGGCGATTTCCACCACCTGTAAACCTGCAAAACACACAAACATGTTAAGAAATGCATGCATGGGAGGACAGATGCAGTGGAAAGTTGAGAGGATGGCAGCATAGCATGATGGAAATGGTGGATGCAAATTAAATGGCAGAAAAATGCATAATCGTGATGAAAAATGCAGCTGATGAAGCTTGGTGGAGAAATGGATGTGGGCCGTTCGATCGGATTTGGAGGCGATGATCAACGGTGAAGATAGACTAATGAAATGACTTTGGATAGTCGGGAAAAATCCAACAAACCTTAACGTAAATCATTAAATTCCTAATGCTAGGCGGAATGATGTGATTTTAAATGCAAACCATGGAGTTTAGAGCTTTGAACGAAATGCAATGGAAATACACGAAAGACGTATGAAATGGGTCAAATGGTGGGACCCGGTCGTGGGCGGAGGGTGATTTGATTTGGACCGTCAGATCTCAGGAGGAGATCGACGACTGAGATGCCGCAATGAAGTTCAATGATCGCGCGATGAAAAACAATGAAGGGGACGCGAGATGCAATGAGGGCCATTGATCTATACAGATCAACGGTCAGGATCTGTAGATGAGGTTTCGGGCATAAAGTGGGGAAGTGGTTTTAGGAATGAAAACCACTGATTTCGCACTGTCAAAGCGTGGTTTAGAAATTTCTCCAAAATAACGCGATATTGCTTGCCGCCTGCCAAGTGTCTTTTTAAAACCACTTATATCGTGCAAATTTGGAGCATTAAACTCTGGATGCAGAGAAAACACGAAACTATTGCAGGTCGTTGGATCTAGGCACTTGAGATCCGACAGTGGGAAGAGGAGCGTGATGTGAGGAGATGCACGGTAGGTTAAAGTGGGGGCCGATGGATGGCGGTTTGACTGTGGACTGTCCGATCTATGTGACAGACGGTCGAGATCTAGAGAAAGAAACACATGTGGAGGATTTTGGTTAGTGGGTGGGAAAAATATGAGTTGTTAGATCAAGAGGGATGAACGGCTATAATCTCATCGGAGGGAGAGCGATGGAAGGGCCGAAACTTCTGATGAGCGACGATGCGATTGGCTCTGGACTGTCAGATCTGCAGGAGATCTACGGCGGTGATTGGGTCGGAGGGTGACCAATCGGGGAATCGGGGCTGAGCGAGAAGGAATCTGGACCGTAGGATCAACATGGGCAGATGGCTCAGATTTAATTGGGATCGGCCAATCGGGGCATCGGGGGGGTGACACATTATGAAATATCCAATTGGCGATGGAGGCGGTACAACGATGGCCGTCGGATCTAGATATGGATCGAAAGTGGAGAAGATCATCGAAGGTTTCAAAACGGAGTGTGATTGGGGTGCGATGTAACATGCGCAAGCCATTAGATAAATTAAGATCGATGGCTGAGTTTGCTCCAAAACCCATAGAACAAATTCCACTCTCGCATCGGAAGTATTGTTTTTACAATGGATAACCATGTCCTACTCCGATTCTTCGATGCGATTAGCGCCTTGCGGGTTAGCGCTTGGTTTTAGCACCCGGGCTTATGGAGGGGAAGTGGTTAAGGGGCTTGGCCGAAGGGGGCTAAGCTTGTAATATGTTAGAAAATGGGTTTTTAGCTTAGAAACAGAGTTTTGAGGCTAAAAAAAGGCTTCCGATAGGGAATAAAAGGGTTTTAAAACCAGATGAAGGGATTTAACTTGATTTAAAAGGGTGAAAACGATGGTTAGGGGGACTTAGGAGGGATTTTTGGTGTCAAAGGGGAAACTTTGAAAAGGGAGAAAGGGTTAATAATGAGGCAATTTGCAGAGGTACAAGGGCAAATCAAGGCTTTCTAAGCATAGTTTTTCACAGACAGTGAGGCTTTCTCGGATGGAAACAACAGTGAGAAATTGCTTAAAGGCAGAGAACACATAGAGGCTTCAAGGATGAGAGATTTTCCTAGGAAATGTATGTCCTGAAGTCTCATAAAACAATTTAGCCACCAATTGGCTTGGCAAAAAATTCATAGGTGGCTAAAAGTGGCTCCACGTGGGGATGGCTTCTTCTTGAAGGAGTCAAGAATTCAGAGAACAGATCTTTGGAGTAGGCCAGATGCTTGACCCTTAAAACATCTTTATTATTTGATTCAGCTGTACACATGATGGAGTTAATCAGTAAAAAACTTTCCCCAAACAATCTACCTACCCAAACTACAATCCTAACATTTTTTCTTCAAGGTGCATTTGAATTTGCAGACCTTCTTCATCATTTTTTATTGGAAAGCAGAAAACAAACTAGTCTAATTCTACCCTTATTACTCCATTAGACTAGATTAAACTGTTGGCCTCATATGTTTCTCTACCTAATCTAATATCCGCTAGGATTAAAATGTCCAACGGATTTCTTCTCTACATTCTACAACAGAAATTCAAAAACAGTCAAACTAGGATTGGACAGTCTAGTTTGCTGCGTATCCAAGGCATAAAGACAGTTGCACATGGACTGAAATTGCAGAAAATTGGGAAAAAAACTTCAAAGGCTTGAAATCTTGAGACTCTTGGGGCATCCTTCCTTTCTTTGTGACTCAATTTTTGGGCTTGTTAGAGTCACTTTCCTCTTCATTGCAGCTCTGGTTTTGGGCTTGTTAGAGCTGATTCTTCTTTCTTCTTTGCTGGTTAAGATTTTGAGCATCTTAGAACCAGCTACTTTAATTCCTTTGGCCCAAGTTTTGATCATGTCAAAGCCAATATTTTGCACTTCAGAGGTTCATGTTTTGAGCATATTTGAACCTCTCTTTCTCTCTTTTTGAAACATTTTCTCTTTTTCTTGAAAACAAAACACAGTAATGGTATTTACAGTGGAAATGAAAACTGGAAATTGGAAATCAGCAGTAGTAATGCTTGAGCATCCTACCATTGATAGGACCCCCAAACAGATCTGTACCATCTAGCTCTTGCAGAAAAAAGGCATTTGGACCAACCATGGCCTGGATGATGTAAGGACCCTACCACAAACTGTTAAACTTGCCATGCTTTCCTTTGTCTTCTCTCCTAGAGTCCCACTTCAGAAATTTATCTCCTATTTTGAAATCAGAATCCTTGGTTCTCTTGTTAAACAACTTCTTAATATTTTCTTGAATTTTTAGAGCTCTATTATAGACCTCTTCTCTTATTTGTTGGAGATGAATTGTCTGATTTATCCTCCTCACCATACTGTCCTCTTCTATATGAATATCTTGGACTAGTTTAATCACTGGTACCCCAAGGCTAGTAGGAAACACTGCTTCTATTCCATAAACAAGCTGATATGGTGACATGCCAATGGATTTCTTTGTTGTAAGCCTGTCAGCCCACAAAGCATGCACTAACTTGTTATGCCATGACTTCTTGTTTTCTTCAAGAAGCTTTTTGATAATGGTCACCAAGCTCTTGTTTGATGATTCAGCTAACCCATTACCTTGTGGGTAATAAGCAGTTGAATGACTGAGTGCTATCTGATACCTGTGACAAAAATCAATAATTTTCTTGGATCCAAAAGGAACAGTGTTATCAGTGATTATTTTTCTTGGGCAGCCAAACCGAGAGAGGATGTGGTCTTCTAGGAACCTAATGATGACAAAATTTGTGGCATTACTAGAAGGTATGGCCTCTATCCACTTTGTGAAGTAGTCTGTGGCTGTAAGGATCCACTTGTGTTGTGCAGAAGAAGCAGGGTGTATTTCTCCTATGAAACCTAGGCCCCATTGCAAAAACGGACCCTCAACAGAAATGGGTTGTAATGGTAATGGGAGGAGCTTTCTTTTGCCCTCGAAAATTTGGCATTTATGGTGAGAAATTATCATTTTATGGATTTCATTGAAAAGTGTAGGCCAATAATAGCCAGCTCTGAGTATTTTGTTAGCAGTGGCTTTCCAACTCAAGTGGCCTCCACATTCTCCTGCATGGAACTCCTATTTAATTCTTTCTACTTCAGTTTCGGGCAGACATTTAAGCAATAAACCATTTGCATTTTTCCAATATAAACATTCATTCAGTATGCAATAGTTTCTGGCCTTTAACTTTAGGAATCTGGCCTTAGTTTTGGATAAATCCGGAGGGGAATTGAGGTTTGTGAGCACATACAAGATATCAGAATACCAAGGAGAGTTTTGAAATTGTTCCTCAACTATAGGATCAGGCAGTCCTTCTTGTTCATCCAAGGTTTCCACCATGTTTATGTCAAGGGCTTGTAAATTTGATTCAACCATTAGTTGAGCTAGGCCCTAACCTTTGATCAGTTTTGTGGGTTTTATTTCCAGGTCATATTCTAAAATCACAGCAATCCATTTGCCCCTCTTTCTGTCCGGATCTCGGGACAAGATGTCTTTAACCACTATATTTGGCATGTAGGCTATGGTGTGAGAATGCAGTATGTACACCCTAAAGTCTTTCAAGGCTTTAACCAAGGCATATGCTTGTTTTTCCATTATGTTATATTTTAAAGGTGCATCTCTTAGAGATTTGCTGAAGAATGCGATAGGCTGTTCCATTCCCTCTAGATTTTTCTGCAGTAAAACTGCAACCACTGTATGCTCGGAGGAAAATGAAAATATCAGGAAATATTTTGAGAAATCTGGGCTGACTAGGATAGGAGCTCGGGTGAGTGCAAGTTTAACTGACTCAAAATATTGTTTAGCCTCTACAGTCCACTTAACCGCTACACCTTTTTTCAACATGTTTGTCATATTCCTGAGGTGCTCAGCTAAGTTGGGAATAAACCTCCTTAAGAATTTAATTTTCCCAATAAAGGATTGCAACTCTTTAATGTTTCTCGGGTGTGTAATCTGTAGTATTCCCTCAAATCTTTGTGGGTCTATCTTAATTCCGTTCTTAGATATAATATGGCCAAGAAGCTTACCTTCTTGCAGCCTGAACATAGTCTTTTTTAGATTTAATGATAGAACGAACCTTCTACATTTTTCAAAAACTCTTCTCAGATGTTTTAGGTGCTCCTCATCAGTCTTGGAGTAGACTGTAATGTCATCCAGATAAATGACAATGAAGTGCCCTATCTCTTCCGAAAAGGCTATGTCCATTGCTCGTTGGAAGGTCGCACCAGAGTTCATCAATCCAAAAGGAATTTTTACGTCCATAAAAGTGCCCCATGGAGTAGTGAAAGCGGTCTTGAGTTGGTCTTCTGGGAGTACTAAAACTTGGTTATAGCCTAAAAAAACATCTAACAGGGAGATTCTCTTTGAGCCAACTACCCTCTACAGGATATGTTCCATCTTTGGTAAGGGGTAATTGTCTTTAAGTGAGGCTCTGTTAAGGTTCCTGAAATATATGCACAGTCTGATCTCACCCGTTTTCTTTCTCACAGCTACAAGGTTTGAGACCCAATCAGAGAACCTCACAGGAACTATTATTCCTGCTTCATACATCTTTTTAATCTCCTTTTCAACCACAGGCAATTGTTTTGGGTTTATTCTGCGAAGTTTCTATCTAAAGGGTTTTTGGTATTCCTTTAAAGGGATTTTGTGCTGTATAATGTCTGTGTCATAGGCCATTAAGTCCTCGTAGCTCCAGGCAAACACGTCGATGAATTCTTTGAATAAGTAGATGTATTTCTTTTTCATGTCTGCAGGTAAGGACCTAACGAGTTTAATCATCTTAGGCTTGTCTTCAGTGCCTATATTGCATTCCTCAACATTAGAGTCTGAGTGTTCTATGGTGGGCTTTTTCACTACATCATCAAAATCAAAAAGATCTTCCAAAGGTGCCAGACCTCGGGGTATGTTCTTTTCCTTTGCCTGCAACACCTCTATTTCCTATTTATCTTCATTCTTATATTCTTCGGTTGGATTTCCAATCTATTTAGTTAAAGTGTTTATTTCAATGTTATGGGGTGATTTTTCTTCGTCGGGAGGTTCCTCACTCAGGCAGCTGTCCTCGGATTTAGAGTTTGAATTAGAGAATTCAAACTCATTCCTGCCAAGCAGAAAATCCTCGATTTGCTTGTCACCCTCAAAGACCTGCCAATATTTTTCATTATCAGGAACTGCAGGTTTGTACTTGGTTTGAATGACGATTTGTTTGTCACTAGGAGACTTATGGTATGAACTAGCTATGCATGCTAATCCATTAGAAATTACGTTCCGACTCCTAGGAACAAACACCAGTTCATATTCTACAAAGGTTTTCAATAAATCCATAGCGTCATTCCTGTACGCTCTCAATCTAGGGTGTTTCGTTGTGTATTCTCCATTCACCTATTTTATGATCAACTCAGAGTCTCCATGTACAGAAATCCTACAGCCTCCTAGTTTTTTCAACAGATTTAAGACTAGGATGAGAGCCTCATACTCTGCGATATTGTTTGTACATTTGAAGTTCAAATTGAAGGCATGGCTCTCTGCATAGTCACTCTCTGTGTTATGTACCCACACTCCTGCTCCTGCAGTTCTCCTGGTGCACGACCCATCGAAATTCATTTCCCATAAAGGTTCGTTCTCGGGTTTATCATCGATTTATTTACTAGCGTTGGTTTCATTGCTGTGCTGCAATGGAGGGTTTGTTTCATGGTGTGGAGGGTTTTGTTCTTCATGATGTTAATGGAGTTTAGAGAGTTGACTAGTTAATTGTTTTCATTCTGTTTCTTGTTTACTCGAAGTTTCGTTTTCAGTGCACTGTCCACAGGTTTCACCCTCGTTTTCTTCTAAGTCTAGAGTGGCCATTATGTTGAAATATATGGGCTCTACCCTATTGTTTGTATCTTTGTTTTCTAGTTCTGTTTCTTCTAAGGGTTCATCGTTGCAAAGGATGAAGGAGTCCAGATTTGTATGTGCAGAGTACAGAGGTGAGTTCTCAGGTTTTTCAGGGCTGCTGACCAAAAATTTCATTTTTGCCTCTCTATACAGTCTCCTAAGTTGGCTAAAGACAGGGATTGTGGTGTATGAGCCATCCATCTGCATTGCACCTTGAAGCTTGGCTCCCCATGACCTCGATAGTAACATGCCATACTTAGGTGGCACATCTGCTACGACAACATCCATAACCATACATTTGGCAGGAATCTGGGTAAGGTTCACACACAGGTCCTTGATTAGGCCAAGGCACTTTACTCTGCTAGAGTCAAATGAATATAGATCTTTATAAGGACGGGTTATCTATAGGCCTAACCACTCCGTAAATACCTTAGGCATTAAGTTGTGTTATGTCCCAGAGTCATGCATTGCATTGTGAAGGATCTTGTCATGGATATTGAGGCTGATATAAAAAGGAGGTACTACTCCTTCCTGAAACTTCCCTTCTATCTTTGGACCAAACAGAAGGGTTGGTTGATCATCACTCAGATTGACAGTGTCACTGTTTTCACCTAGATTTAAAGCTTTCAAAATTTTTCCTTTATATACATCTTGAGTGGCCAGCTCAGAGAGTGGGATAGAGATTTTAATTTTTGCAATTTCACTCTCCAAATTGAAGAGGGATTGACTTTTTGTAATACTCGACTCTGTTTTGTTAGACACTACCTTAGTGGCTAAATCAGTGTGCTGAATTTCCCAATGTACAATGTTAGGAATTGTTTTATCAAGAACACTAGCTGCAATGCTAGTGCTGCTAGTTGGTTGAATTTGTTTATCAGTGATTTGGTTGTCTTTTTCTTTGTTCTTCCCCAAACTCTTAGCTGCCGATTTACTACTTTCAGCAGTCACTTTAGAAGTTTTCACAGGCCCTTTCTTGATGGTAACCTCATAAGCCTTTGGTTTGGAAGTGTTCTTTTTTCTTCTAAGTTCATTCTGTTCTCTGACCTGCATGATGGCATTTTCAAATCCTAGCCTGTAATCCTCAGATTCTGATCTTTCCTCATCCCAATATGAAGGTGAGGGTTGATCTTCTTCTGTGGAACAATTGTGGATTGAGTTATCTATCTCAAACATATTTATTGTGTTTTCCTTAGACTCTTCTATAATCCCCTCATCCTCATCGAGGAAATTCTCCTAAAATGGGGGTATGACTTGTTGATCTAATTCTCTTTGTCTGTTAGGAGTGGTATTGTTTCTTCTAAAGTTATGGTTCTGGTTATGGTTTTTGTTTTGATTACTCACTGTGACAACCATTTTTTCCATCATTTGTTGCAGCTTTTCCATGTTTTTGGCTAGATGTTCATACTTGGGGTCAGATGTGGAAGATGCAGAATCATCTCTATATGTTACCCTTTTCTCAGCCCTCATTCTGGCTTTCTTCTCAATCAGGTTGGCCTCGACACTCACTACCCCTTTTTACATATCTTCCAATGTGTTGTAATCTCTTTCCCTAAGCTGGTAGGCCATATTGGCATCAAAGCCTTCGGGATATTTCAATAAAGCCATACCTTGGAGAGGTTTCATGTGTGGAGGAAGAGCGTTATAAACATTGTTGAACCTTGTAGAGTAGTCATGGACACTCTCTCCTACGTTTCTTTTAAGGTTCTTGTATTCTGCTAAGATTTGGAGAGGGTTGGTCTTGACTTCCCACTTATTTATGAAGGATTGATATAAAGAGGGAAGATCATGGATGGTATTAGGAGGTAGGCCTTTAAACCATTTCTTCACATCACCTCCTAAAATCTAGGAAAAGATACTCATCTTGACTTTCTCATCATCTATCTCCATATAGTCAAAGGAATCTTCCATCCTGTCTACATGGTGCTGAGCTGTAGTGGAATCTTTTATAGTGAAATGTGGGATATTTGATTGATAATAATTGGGTAAGGGCACTAGGGGCTGGGGTAACACCAGAGGTGCATACCAGGCTGCCATAATGGTATTTTAAGGAGGTAAAGGATTAGCTTGAGCAGCTGGTATGTGGATGAAAGGGATACTAGGACCAACAACAGTTTGTTGAGCTGATTTAGGATGGCAGAGCCCCAAGTTTTGAATGAAATGAATATCTGGAGGTGTATATGGGGGAGTATCTCTATCCCTAATGTGCTGACCACTGTGAGAAGGTGAACCAAGAAGCTCAAGGCCTGGCTGGTCTACATCACCGAATGACCTAGTTCTAGGTAATCTGCTTGGAGAGTCTAGGTCAAAAAGAGGGTCTGATAGAGTTGTAAAGTCTTCTGGTGCAGAGTTAGCTCTATGGATGTGTCTGGAAATAGTTGGCCTTCTAGGTGTATGACATTTCCTAAGAATGTTCTCGGGGTTGTCAACTATTTCAGGTGGGTTTGGGTTAGGATAAGCTCTTGTATGAATGGTCCTTGAAGCCAGTATGTTTCCTTTAATCGAAGAATCTTAATCCTACTTGTTACTTCTATTATGGATGATGTTGTTATGGAGGCTGGTCTGTGAAACCAGAGATTCTGGGTTCGTTCCCCAGTGGAGTCACCATTATGTTGGGGTTCCCATGTTTTGGCAAGTTTGGCAATACCAAAAGATGAGACAACATCAGAACCACTTTTAGACCTCAGGATCTAGCCCTCCTGGGTCTAGAGAGGGATCTCTCTATATAGGCAAAGGTTTTATGTCTTTGAAGTTTCAGTTCTAAGTTTTTATGCTAGTTATAAGGTGCAGGGTTTGTTTGTTTGATTTTTGTTTGGTTGTTGGGAATCAGGAAGGAAGGGTTTAGTATAAGACAAGGATGAGAAAAGAGGATTTTAGGCAAAGGAGAGATAACTCAGAGAACACTCGAGACCATTGGGCAATGGAGTCAGGAAAGGGTTTACTTGCTATTCAATATGCAGGCTTTCAATTGGGCTAGTCATCTAAAGCATTGGATCTTAAAGTTAGTGGTGTGGTATGAAATGATGAGAAAGAAGGTAAAAGGCAAGGAAACCTCCAAGGTGACCACTTAGGAATCAGGTCCAGGGATAGGAAATTACATTAGACACCTGTGATCCAACTCCTACAAGGTTAACTCTTCATACAAAGAAAACATTAAAGATTTAAACACAAAGGTGAAGGTCCGAGATCAGAGAGGGGCTTTGAACTCTCAATGCTTCAACATCCAACTTAAGGGAACTTAGGAAGGTTCAATTGATGGAAGAGACCCTAGTGAGGTAGAATTAGCATTCTAAACTCCCAGTATCCCAATTACTTCAATCAAAACCCAACAAGAACATCTAATAATGGATTCATTAATTCATACATCAACTAGCAGTAATATTAGCCACTCCACTGGTTAAATTAGCTTGAATCAATACTCAGATAACACATACAACAGAAAAAATCAAAGGTAAGGAGAGCAGAAACATAGGGTACCATAAAATGGTATATCCTATGCCAGATTTTTGATGCGTACCAGAAGAAATGGAATATGATGAATCACAAAGGGAAAAAGAGACCGAGATAGAAAAACATCACTGCTGCTTTAAATCAGGATCCAAAGAAATGTGCTTGTCATATTAAAGAGTGACACCAGTCATGTACAACATTGCCAACAACTTGATATTCAGTCTGAAAACATCTTCCTCAGCCTATCTTACAACTTTACACAGAGAACTATATCTCAAGAGAAATAACTTACAATCACAGATATCTGATCAACAACCCTTTACAATGAGTTTCTTCATGAGTTTATAGCTAAAGGAAAAGCAGAGGAGCTAGATGAAACACTAAATGAAACATTAAAATAGAGTAGAAGAAGAGGGTAGAGGCCCATTCTGTTTTAATATCTGAGCATTAATCTTCAGTACTCTTTGGGTGAAAGAGTGGTCTTCGACAGGCCGAAATTTACTCCAGGTATGTTCTTTGATGTACTTTGGCTGTAGTACTCTGGTGAATAAACAAAAGGCAAATAAATGATTTTGAGGTCTACCATACTACATAAAAAATGCTCTGGTAGCATTAGGACTGCTGTCAGGGTGGAAATCTTCTCAGGAACATGGTGTAGAATGCAAACAGTATGGGTACTATGTCCTTTCTCGGGAGGAAACTTCTGCTGATGTGAAACACTATCAATATCATTTTTTGTGCGTCAGGCCTCATTAGGCCTTCTGTGTGATTTCACAATGTCTTCAATATGGTACATTTTCCTTTTAAACACTAGATTAAGGCTCAAAATATTCAATTACAGGCCTCGAACTCTCTAATCTTTCGCTGATACTCTTTGCTGCTTCATTACTGTCTCTGTCTGTAAAATTTGAGACTTTTAATGGTGCTGTCTCTGCGCTTTGTGTCACTGTAATAGTGACTGTGAGCAGTGGCGGTTTCCACCACCTGTAACCCTGCAAAACACACAAACATGTTAAGAAATCCATGCATGGGAGGACGGATGCAGTGGAAAGTTGAGAGGATGGTAGCGCAACATGGTGGAAACGGTGGATGCAAAGTAAATGGCGGAAAAATGCGGAATCATGATGAAAAATGCAGCTGATGAAGTTTGGTGGAGAAATGGATGTGGACCATTCGATCGGATTTGGAGGCGATGATCGACGGTGGAGATTGACTAATGAAATGACTTTGGATAGTCAGGCGAAATCCAACAAACCTTAACGTAAAACATTAAAGTCCTAATGTTAGGTGAAATGATATGATTTTAAATGAAAACCATGGAGTTTGGAGCTTTGAACGAAATGCAACAGAAATACACGAAAGACATATGAAATGGGTCGAATGGTGGGACCCGGTCATGGGCGAAGGGAGATTTGGTTTGGACTGTCAGATCTCAAGAGGAGATTGATGGCTGAGATGCTGCGATGAAGTTCAATGATCGCGTGATGAAAAAAAAAGAGGGGGACGCGAGATGCAATGAGGGCCATTGATCTATACAGATCAACGGTCGAGATCTGTAGATGAGGTTTCGGGCATAAAGTGGGGAAGTGGTTTTAGGAATGAAAAATTGCCGATTTTGCGCTGCCAAAGCGTGGTTTAAAAATTTCTCCAAAATGACGCGATATCACTTACCGCCTACCACGTGTCTTTTTAAAACCACTTATATCGCGCAAATTTGGAGCATTGAACTCCGAATGCAGAGAAAACGCGAAACTGCTGCAGGTCGTTGGATCTAGGCACTTGAGATCCGACGGTGGGAAGAGGAGCGCGATGTGAGGAGATGCACGGTAGGTTAAAGTGGGGGGCGATGGATGGTGGTTTGACTGTGGACCGTCCTATCTATGCGACGGACGGTCGAGACCTAGAGAGAGAAACACATGCGGAGGATTTTGGTTAGTGGGCGGGAAAAATCTGAATCGTTATATCAAGAAGGATGAACGGCTACAATATAATCGGAGGGAGAGTGCTGGATGGGCCGAAACTTCTGATGAGCGACGATGTGATTGGCTCCAGACCGTCAGATCTGTAGGAGGTCTACGGCGGTGATTGGGTCGGAGGGTGACCAACCGGGGAAGCGGGGCAGAGTGAGAAGGAATCTGGACCGTAGGATCAACATGGGTGGACGACTCAGATTTAATCGGGATCGGCCAATCGGGGCATTGGGAGGGTGACACATTCTGAAATCTCCAATTTTTGATGGAGGTGGTACAACGATGGCCGTCGGATCTACATATGGATCGACGGTGGAGAAGATCATTGGAGGTTTCACAATGGAGTGTGATTGGGGTTTGATGTAACATGTGTGGGCCGTTATATCGATTAAGATCGATGACTGAGGTTGCTCCAAAACCCATAGAACAAATTCCACTCTCGCATCGGAAGTTTTGTTTTTACAACGGACAACCATGTCCCGCTCCGATTCTCCGGTGCGATTAGTGCCTTGCGGGTTAGTGCTTGGTTTTAGCGCCCGGGCGTATGGAGGGGAAGTGGTTAAGGGGCTTGGCTGAAGGGGGATAAGCCTGTAATATGTTAGAAAATGGGTTTTTAGCTTAGAAACAGAGTTTTGAGGCTAAAAAGAGGCTTCCGGTAGGGAATAAAAGGATTTTAAAACTAGATGAAGGGATTTCACTTGGTTTAAAAGGGTGAAAACGATGGTTAGGGAGACTTAGGAGGGATTTTTGGGGTCAAAGGGGAAGCTTTGAAAAGGGAGAAAGGGTTAATAATGAGGAAATTTGCAGAGGTACACGGGAAAATCAAGGCTTTTTGAGCATAGTTTTTCACAGACAGTGAGGCTTTCTCGAATGGAAATTGCAGTGAGAAATTTCTTAAAGGCAGAGAGCACACAGAGGCTTCAAGGATGAGAGATTTTCCTGGGAAATATATCTCCTGAAGTCTCATAAAATAGTTTAGCCACCATTTTTCTTGGAAAAAAAATCATAGGTGGCTGACAAATTGCATCATAGGCTGATATAATATGTTTCCCTTAAGAGGCATTAAGGAAAATCAGACAAATACCACCATCTACCTACAATTCTCTCTACCTTTTTTCTACTCTTTTTCCTTCCAACATGAATCTAAGGTGCTTTGTGCACCAACTAGTGGACAGGAAAAAACATAGAATAGTTTGTCTATTACTTGAGATGTTTACATTAGAATGTTGCTTTGATAGAGGGATATCTGATAGGGTTGGTAGAATTGGGTTCATCCTCCCCACTGAGGATAAATATCAGTGTCTTGTAGTTTAGTTTATGTTTCATATTATTTTATAATAACAGTGTCTATTCTTTTGCCTTATGCTTCAAACTTGAGCCTTGACAGATAAACAGGCTAGGCCAATGGGATTTCTCCCTTCTCAATATGATGACAATCTTAAGAAAACAAATAATTTTGTTTCCCTCTTCCACAAGTGATGCATTAATTTTTGACACGTAAATTCAACCTTAGGATCTGAGCTCTTTCTCACAAATTTTTGGTCTACTTTCTCAAAGATAGTCGACAGGGTCTTGGCCCCTTATAGATACCTTTACCTCCATGCAAAAAATTGTTTCGCTTAATTTTCATAGAAATTACTTCATGCCTCAGATATGAATCACAAATACTTAGGTATTTTTAGTACAGAGATGGATCACAGATAATTTCGATCCTTTAAGAGATATGCCACAAAATAATCTTGTTTCTAATCTTAGTCCTTATTCATGGCCTTCTTTTCACTTTATTTTCTTATCTTCTACTTGATTTTTGGACAAGTGAAGGTTGAAATGGAGGAAAGTTCAACCTCTATTTATCCTCGTTTGAACCTACTGAACTATCATGTCTTTTTGAGGAGGCGAATATATCTTTAGTGGAGGAGCCAACCTGTCTATGTTGGAGCTAACCTATACAAGTCTAAAATAGGCTTCAAATTTGGTTCTTTGATCTGGCTTATTGCATCCTTAACAAATTGTAAGAGAAAGTAAACCATTAGTTGGAAAAAAGTACCCAATGAATTCATTTTCCATCACATTCCACATTTTTTATTTGTTGACATATGTGAGCTCCAAGCAATTTGTTTGTATTTATAGCAAACACTTTTCTAAAATATGGTTATAGTGCATCCAAAATATACTTTTATGTTTCAACAACGTCTCTTTAAGTCTTTGTACAAATTTTCATTCAAAACAAGTTACAAATTTCCTTAATTTTTCTTGATAATCCTTTTGTTTGGCATGCCAGGGGTGATATGGTTCCATGCATAATGTTGGATCCAAGTGGAAACCTCACTACAGGTAAGCTTTAATTCAAGAAATTCTTCTATAGGTGGTATAGATTTCCTCAAAGATACTTCAAATAAGCTTCAATGGATTTATTCAGAAGTATTGAATGGTATGTTTGACATATCTTCCAATGTACTTAGCTCAAGAATCTAATCTATTTCAATTAGTCTCCAAATTCCGCTCCAAAATATACAAGATCCGCTACAGATCATATGCCACATTTTGTCTTAGATTTTCATAGGTTAGGTTTCTCATCATCAAGAGATTTATCATAGATACATTTTACTGCTCCAAAAACGGTTATCAAGATCTGTTACGTCCAAGAGGCTACTTCAATGGATTTCAATTATGCTTAAATGAGGCTTCTTCAACAGGGCTTCAAGTATTCAACAAGATCTTCATCAATAATTTAAAGAAGGTCTTCTATGAATGCTCCAATAATTTCTTCTCATATAACAATATATTTCACTCCTCAAATCACTTAGTATCCAATCTCCAATTTAGAAGCTCCTAACTTCCTTTGTTGAACTAGCTCTTCACTTTGTCCCCTACCTTGCACTCATGTTCATAAACTGAGATTCGACAATATTCGGGAACATATAACACTAGTGCACATTAATGAGGCTCTACCACCATAACAAAATGAGTAAATAAAACTAGTATTCCCTTCTTAATATGGTGACAATATTAAGAAAACAAAGAATGTAGGATCCTCTTCCATAAGTGATGCAATAATTTTTTACACAGAAATTCAACTTCAGGATCTCAACTCTTTCTCACAAATTTTCAGTCTGATTTCTTAGACACAATCCATAAGTTCTTGTCCCCTTCCCATAGAGATACATTTATTTCCTTGCACAAAAAAAATTCAATTACTTTGCGTAGAAATTTCTTCATACTTTTGGTCCTATATTTCCTAAGAGATGAATAAAAAAGGCTTTGGTGTTTTTAGTACATAGATGGTTCACACATAAGTTTGGTCCTTTAGGAGATATGCCATAGAAGAGTTTGGTTTATGATCTTCGTCCTGATTCCTTGTCTTCTTCATAATTTTTTTTCTTGTCTTCTACTTATTTCTTCAATGAATGAAGGACAAAATGGAGGAAAGTTTAGCCTCTATTTATACTCATTTTAACCTATTGAATTTACGCATCTTTTGAGGAGGCTGACATATATTTAATGGAGTAGCCAACCTTATATGTATCTTGGAGCCAACCTTTACAAGTCTAAAATAGGCTTAAAATTTGGTTCTTTGATCCAACTTATTCCATCCTTGAAAAATTATAAGAGGAAGTAAATAATTAGGTGAAAAAATGTACCTATTGAGGTCATCTGCCATCATAGTACACATTCCTTGAGATGCTTGGATATCATTGGTATTCCTTGACCTGGAAGACTGCACCCGTTTTTTTTTCCATATACGTTTTTTTCCGTCGGTATTCTGACGCTTCCTATCCACTTACGACCTTAGGCCTTGTGAAAAAGTATGCAAGACGTCAGACTTCAAACAAAGTATACCAGACGTTAATAGAGCGACTAAAAGTCACAAACGTCGGAATAGCGACTGTTGTTGGATGAATTATGAACTGTCGGAATTACAACAAAGTATGCAAGATTTCGGACGTCTGAAAAAGTCTACAAGACGTCGGTAGAGTGACTAAAAGTCACCAATGTCGGACTTATGACATGATTTTCAAAACCTGAGCAGCGTCGGAATAGTGACAGTCATGTAACGTCGGTAGAGCGACGCTAGGGTATCATAGGAATAATGACGCTTTTGCAAACTTCAGCATAGCGATGATCAGGTTAACGTCGGAATAGGGACAATATCACTAACGTCGGAAGAGTGACTCCAAGTACGTAACTTCGGAAGAGCAACGCCTGTCTGGAAATGTCAGAAAAT
The DNA here is from genome assembly GCA_034641835.2 of Pinus albicaulis. NCBI lineage: Eukaryota > Viridiplantae > Streptophyta > Pinopsida > Pinales > Pinaceae > Pinus > Pinus albicaulis. The sequence goes on along the minus strand of JAXQQM020080123.1, from coordinate 134,980 downwards.
GTGTCGCTCTTCCGACACTTAACTAAAGTGTCAGAATTGCGACTCTAAGAGAAACCACGTTTTTCCCCACCTCAAAGTGTTGCTCTTGAGATGCCTATGTGTTGCAAGAGAGACATTTTGGCCATCAGAAATTGGGCCAAATGTGCTAGTGACTGAGTTTATCTTTAGTTACCCCTTGGCGTCTTCCATCAAAACTAACTGCTTACCACCCAATTTCTTCTTAGGTGTACTAGCTATCTCAATGAGGTTTTCAACTAGTAGGTCTGCCTAGACACGTAAAAGGATTTTCTCACCTAGGATTTGTTTCACTTATTTTCTCTTTTTTTTCAACTCATTGTTTGCCTCATGGAGGGTTTCAATCCGTGAGCTAATATCAGATGCCTAAAAAGATATTTTCACGTGATATTGTATTCTTTTTTATTTTTTCTCTTTTTCAATTTTTTAATTTTTTTTCTATCATAATCTGTTTGAAAAAAAAAAACCTCTCTCACATAGAGTAATACTTCCAATGGAACCATGTGTGCATCAATATCACAGATAAAATCATGTGTATGCTTGAAAGACATGCTTTGACATATACCTGAATATGAGAGATGAATTTCTGTCACTGAGATTGTATCAAGTATTGTTGAAGAACAGTGTGTTTCTCTAGCTAAATGACTGTGTCAAACCATATTTTGATATAGTTTTTATGCCCCTAGTCCACTTGCAAATTTGGATCTCTTTTTGTGTCGTCTTCTACCATGAAATTCAAATATTCCTCTTGTTGTTGATTGCGGGCTTGAACACATGAAGGATATAATGGTGAACATAATGTAGCTTTATCAATCTCTGATATTGATTTATTCTCTTCATCAAGTGAAACCCAAGATTCTTTGGTCTCCTCATTTGAATCTTCTTGTTCTAGATGTTTTCCTTCAATGAAATCAAAAGAACAATTTTTTTTTCAATACTCTTCATGAGGTAAGATGGATACCAATTAGATCAAGAGGGTATTTTTGGTAGTATTGTACCTCAGCATTGTAAGTGGGTTGAGATACTTCATTGTGTGGGTTTGGAAATGGTGGTACATGTAGTTGAGTGGGAGTGGATATTTGAGATGGATGTGGTTGGGGTTGTGGTTGTGGTGGAGGTGGATGGTAGGTATAACATGGAGTTGGATATGGAGGATTTTCAGGAAAATATTGAGGCTATTGTCCATTTATTCCATAAGGTTCTTGGCAAACTTGTTTTCAAGATTCGTTTTGGGGTTTGGATGGCCAAGGTTGCCAAGGAGGCAGTGTGTTCCAATTTCTCTGAGATGGACTTGAAAGAGCTTGAAATTGTGAAGTAGGTCCTTACATCATATCAAGTTGACTAGGTTGCCATGGTCTTCTTAGAGCTACATAACATAGCTTATTTGGTGATTGACTTGCTCCATTGTCCTCTTGGTAAATTTACTTTAACCTTAGTAATGATGGAAAATATTTAGTAGCATATGATTATGCATGGATAACACAAATATTAGCATCTTCATTTTTCTCATTTTGCATTCTTAATATTTCTACTTATTCACTTAGATTGCTAATAATTTATGTTTTAAAGTTAGCAAGAAAATTTCCAAGTTCAGATTGACTTATCAATGTTGATGCTGATTTAATTACTCTTACCCTCCCTCTTGATATGTGCTTGCATGTTTCACAAATTTCTTCAAATGATAATTGGTATACATCTCCTCTATTCATGAGATCAAGGAGATCAATCTAGTCATCCCTAATTGTTTGAAGTAAGAGGGATTTTAGTGTGTCAATTCCTAAATGATGTAATTTTTCCTTCTTAACATTATGCATGAACCTCTCTGTTGGGCGTGAATTGAGGTATGTTTTCACCCTCTAATTACTTCAAATTATGTCACAATTTTGGGGAATATTCCTCATCTTAACAATAAAGAAAGAAAGGATTTATGAAAAATAGAGCAATGGGGCTAATGACAAAAGGAATGTTTCTATAACAAAAAATTGACTTATTGTACCTCCGTATGTAGGGAGGTAGTATAGCTAAACCAAGGGTAAACAGAAGACAACCAACAGACGCAAACATATGGGATCTTAGCAACTCCTAGAAGCTAGCAGAAGGCAGATAGATGGATTCAAGCTGAAGAACTCAAATGACAGCCACGCACAGCGAGATGTCGTTTGGAAAATACCTCCTCATTGTGTGAAATTGCCTTTAAAAGGATTGGGGACGAACTAGATAGGGAGTAGAGGAGAAGTAGGAAATTCATTATGTAATCGACGCATTAGAAACAAGTTGCCTAATTGTATTCCTGTAGTATCCCTTGATGTAATAAATATTTTTTGGTGTTTTTAACAGTTATAATTTGAGGTTTTCACTACGTTAGAGCTTCTGGTGGTCTGGGCCCAACCCTTGGAAGTTCCTCGCCAATTCCCATATTGTGCGCTAGTTGCAGAATCAATGTCTAGTTATCTGATGTGGTTGTAAAGTACTTTTCTACTGAATAAAGTTACAATTTTTCTTTGATCAGAGCTGTTTAGCATTTTTGTTCTTTGATTTAGAGTAATCGCATTCGTATTTTCTAGTTTGTAATAATACTTCATCACCAGTAGATTTTTTCAGTTTCTTCCAATGCCTTTGCAATCGATTTACAAATCGTAAGATAGTTATTTCTCGATGTTACTTGTCTTTACAGATTACATTGTTCTTTCAGCACAATAAAGCGTCCAGTTATTGATTAATGTCAATGAATTAGTTTACAAAGAGAATTCCATTGCAAAATTATATAAGTGATTGTTGTACACTTCATTTAGAATGCTTCATTTAGATTGTTGTTCATTTAGATTGTTGTTAAATTAGATTGTTTTTCAATTCATTTTGATTGTTGTTCAATTCATTAAGCTATTGTTAAAACCATCATTATATTGTTCAATCATAGGTTTCTCTTTTCTAAGCTAGACAGAATAATTAGCCATAACCTACCAAACCATTCCTCTTTAAGTTGGTTGAATTCAGTAGACTAGATAATCCTTTCTCATAAACAGCATAGAGTAACTGTCAGTAGATTTCACTTGCATATACTGCGCCGACACTCTTGAAATAAGAATACTTACCTCGGGTTGATAATTAAATGAGAAGCACTAGGGTTGCCTATAATAAGCCAGCTCAGTGACACCAACATTTTGGTGTCGTTTCCGGGGAGAGTGTTAAGAGTGATCTCCTTTATTCATCTTTCTCCATTGCTGTGAAGAATTGGGTATTGAAAATGAGAGGTAAGAACCTACGTACCGGCAAGAAACATGCTTTCCCTCTAGCCCGCTTCCCAACAAGTCATGCAAAGACCTGTAGAATAGGTGCTCTTGTTTTATAAATAGGAAGAAAAAGATAGAAACAATCCGAAATCATTCGCAAACATCCTCACAATCCAAAGGACCAGTGATCCTTGGAAGAACAACATATATAGACAAAATCATTAAGAAAGCTGAATCTCATGCATCTATAGGACCCAAAACTATTTCCATTCAAATTCCTACCATACTCCCTCAGGTGGCAACCTCACCATCTGTAGCCTACACCAAGATTCACTGTGAGACAGAAGGATATGAGTGAAGCATTCAAAATGTCGATCATATAGGCACTGACCCTCCAAAAGAGGGAGGTTCTTGCAACTTACAGGAAGGGGAAGGAGAAAATAGTGGAGGAATTCACATAGAAACATTAGAGCCTAAATCCCCTGAAAGAGTGGTCGAGACAGAGGTACTTAGGATCCTAGATTAGGGAAGTGTTGTAAAACCTCCACTGCATTCGCCTCCCAAGCCCACTAGGATTACTCCTCTAGATCAAGAAATCCCTGGATATTTCTGGCACCTCTTCAATCAAATGGCGACTAATAAAAATCAGAATCAGAGGTAGACATCAACATTGGATCACTGCATTTTTGATCATGCTGTAAACGCCCCGATGAAAGACATTCCCTTGCATAGCATTCCCATTTTCCATAGTTTGACTACGGAAGATACTGATGCATTCCTATTTTAATTTTATGTCTTATGTAGGGGGTATGACTACACCACTGATCCTCAAAAGCTGAAACTATTCCCCTCTACCTTAAAAGGAAGAGCACTACGCTGGTTCATGGGACTAGGTGGGGGAACCATCAATAATTGGGACGAAATGAAGAAAATTTTACTTAAAAAATACCAAGACTATTGCTGAACCCGAGACCTAAAAGATGAAATATTTAATATGTCTACAAAAGAAAATGAAACATTAGAAGAGTATGTAGAAATATTTCAATACAACCTACAAAGGTCTCCATATACCATGCTATCCAAGGACATCTTAAAAGCCACAATGATTAAAGGAATGAAAGAAGAATGGGTGGAAACGCTTAACATAATGGGGAAAAGAGATATTTACCAGGAATAATATGATGAGATTATTTCCCTGAGTATTAGATGCTCTCGGGGTAGTGCGTGCAATCGGCCAATTGGGTGTGATTCTATAAAAAAAAAGATCTTAAGAAGTCAAATAGCAACGTAACTAGAGAAAAAATTGGCAATCTTTTGGAAGATTTCAAAATTGACATCTTAGGTACTTTGACAACGCAGCTTGACATTTTACAAGCCAAGCAGAAACAAGCTATAGCAGAACATAACTTGGCTGTCTTTTTCCCAAGATGTCAGAAGAAGCACAGCCAGAGGGAATGTCCTTTAGACATGGTTCAGACTTGTGCCATATGCACTAAGTATCATACCACGGACCAATGTCCTTCACTTCCTGGGATGAAAGCAATTTACAAGGAAACAGAGGAAGAGACAAAACCAGTCTATTTAATGAATCGACGTCATCAATGGCAAGCATGACTAGGTATGCCATAAGACCTACCTCAGTTCTTTTCTTCTCCGCAGTTTAACCATCAAAATCCTGCAACAGCTTGGCAGACTCAAAATCCTTTTTCTTCTTGGCCAAACCAGTCGTTTCCTATTCCACCCTGGCCTACACAACCTTCATCCGAGATTAATTGGCTGAACTTTCCTTGTTCTTCCCCTTGTTGGAAAAATTTTCCATGTCAAACCCAGTGGCAAAACCCCCCTCCTCAAAACACTAATTGGAATTGGTAGCGACCCATGGGGATGACCAACCTACCAATGGGAGCAGGGACCAAAAATCAACCCACGCTACTAGCACCATACCCAGTCCAGCACAACCCACAGCTTGTTATGCGTCCTCAATTTCCAGCTCAACCCAATCCTAATCCCAACAACAGACCAGTTCAACTAATTCAGATCATAGAAAATCCAAATTCTGGCACTAAACAGAAAGAATGCAATGAACTAAGATCAGGACGTACTATCTTACGTATAGAAGCCACGACTCCACCTCAGTCCTAAATCGCGACCTCAACAAAACCTACCCAAGAAAATATAACAGAAATGGGGATAGGCAAAGATAAAGAAACAGTTGATCAACAAGGGCCTGAAGAACTTAGGATGTCTCCACCTCCATTCCCTGAAAGGTTAACTCTACCCAAACCAGTAATCTCTCCAAACTTTGACATCCTGGGGGAGTTGAGAAACCTCTATATCAAAATTACTTTTCTCCAGGCTATCCAAGACATCCCCATATATGCAAATATAATTAAGGAGTTATGTGGGAAAAATCAAGTAAAAAGAAAAAAGGTTGCACCCACCGTTCATGTGGTAGGGGCGCTATCTGACTTGTTACTAGGTAGGGAACCACCCATGAAATATGAAGACCCAGGAAATCCCATAGTGACTGTAAAATTCTCTGTCCACTCATTTCCAAACACATTGGTTAACCTAGGAGCATCCATTAACATCCTAACCACAGGGGCTTGCAAAAAACTGGGCATATCATCTTTAGAACCTATGGCTACACTGTTGGAACTGGCTGACAGGTCTGTTATCAGACCAGAAGGAATAGTACAGGACATCGTGATCTCTGTGGGCTCATGGGAATACCCAGCTGATTTTTTAGTTATTAATCCAAATAATAGGATGGACGGGCACCCATTGATTCTTGGGTGGCCTTGGTTGGCCATAAAAGTAAAAGTGATGACATTATGAATGAGAAAGCCTTGCTTTAAGGTTTCACTTTTCTTAGTTATATTAGTGTATTTTTGATGTATTACATTGTCCCTTGTGATATTAACTTCTAATTTATATATTAAATCCCTAAAAATGACCTTTTCCTATTAATATAATTCCATTTATATTAATACCCTTTAAACCCACTATTATAAGCTTTTATGTCAGAGTAATTATCCACATGCGGAAATAAAAAGCCCCAATTACAACCCCTTTGGCATAAAATTAGCAATATGTAAATATCTCGCCCCCTATAGTTATCAAGCCCCCATGGTTTAATAAAATATATAATACTTTGTAAATAAATGTTTCTATCCCCACATTAAACGAATAACCCAAGGTTTATTTGCAAAAGAACTAAAGCTTAAATCATGTTTCACATTGGCTTTCCTTTGTATTTTCAGCTATGTATTAGCCTCACGCTATACATAGTTTACCCCAAGTTAAAACCCACTTAACCTGCCTCACGCACCCCGACATACGTATAAACCTTTGTTATCATACCATCTAGCCCCGCTTATATACCTAACCCTTTATTTTTCACATAAGAACTTTGGTTAAAATGTATATTATACAAAGGTTTTGATAACATTTTCCATTCGCCACCACACACATAGACCCCGATCCCACCACCATTTCGATCCCAACTTTCCTTTTAATCCCGACCATTTGATCCAATCATCCAGATCCAATTTTTGACGATGCGTTTCACGCTCGAAACATAAATGATGACCCGAAGCCAAAAGTAGCGCGAAATAGGCTGTTTTAATGAATTCGCCTCCCATGACGTGGTAGGTTTTTATTGGATCACGCTCGTTTCAATAGAAAATACTTACCACCATAACTCAATGCGAAAACTTCTGACGGTTTTGCATCCAAACCACTCCTGCCTTTTCGATAAGATCTGCATTGAATGCATTAATGATAATTAAAAATCAAAGGTTAAAACCTTTATTATAAACATTTATATGCATTGTTTGTGTATTCATCTGCGGCTGACTGTTATTTGAGCCCCCAACTATTATTTTAGCTTCCGACTGTGTTTTAAGCCTTTCATTACCATTTCAAGACTATTTTCACCACAGATTTCCAGATTCAAGACCAAAATACACTTGTTCTGCTCCAACAAATCGAAATAAATCTCAAATTCACTGCAGAAATATTCAAAATCCCCTTCGATAGTCAAAATACCTGAAAAAAAGGTATTTTCCCAAATCTAGCTTGCAAATTTCACAGTTTAAGCCTTCAACTGAACCGATTGACCTTCAAAAAGATAATTCATTCATATAATTTTCCCAAAAATGCTAAAAAATAGGGCAAACTTTCGCAAATTTTCCCCAGAATTCACTGATTCATGAAAGCTTCATTAAAATCCAAATCCTCAGTTTAAAACCCTTTAAAGATCAATTCCACAGTTAGAAAAGGTTTTAAAACCTACAGATTACCTAAAATGTCTATTTTGCAGTCCTCACTAGTAAAAAATGATGAAATTAATGACTAGGTGACTAAAAATTTTAGTCACCGCAATTATTTCAAATGAATTACTACTAAATTTGAGCAATTTTAAGTGGCCGAACTAAAAGTGACTAACTTAAATGACTAATTTAGTCTTAGAATAAAATATATGACTAGATAATAGGTGACTAAACTAAAAGCGACTAACTTAAATGACTAATTTATTCTAGGGATCAAATATATGACTAGATAATAAGTGACTAAACTAAAAGCGACTAACTTAAATGACTAATTTAGTCTAGGATTAAAATAAATGACTAGATAATAAGTGACAAAATTAATAATGATTAATGTAAATGACTATTATAGTCCAAGAATAAAAATATGGCCAAATAACAAGTAAACAAGTATATGAATTAGTCATTTATGTCAGTAATTTTTAATTCTGTCACTCCATAAATGGAAAATTGCAATTTTGGTACCGAAGTGTTACATTTCACTATAGGTGTCTATGAATCCATTTGCACTGTTAAAATTTAGAGACAAAGGGGTCTCTGAATTTATAGTGTTAAAATTATGAATACCCTTTTGTCTCTAAAGTTTAACACTGCAGCTGGATTCATCTACAATTAACATAATTGCATGTATCATCTATTAACTTTAGACTAATAACTTCATTATAATTTTAGTAAAGGTAATATTTAGATAGTAAAATTAATATTAATATTTATATTTAATATTCAGCCGTAAAGTTTAATTTTTAAACTTCATTGATTTATGTTAAAATTGTGAGTTGTTTTAAATCTAAGGTTAAATCTTCATATTTACATTTAACAAATAGATAAATATAACATTTCTTATGTTAAACGTGTGAGTTCATTTAAATCTAGTATTAAATTTTCATATTTACATTTGATAAATACTAAATAGATAAACCTAAAATATATATTTATAGACCTGTTTAGCAAATAGGTATGAACCTTTATTAATTTAAGTATGAACCTTAATTAATTTTTTAATGATGTATGAACCTTTGTTTTTTTGTAAGTCAATATTGTTATATTCATGTAGGAAAAAAGGAGTACATATAATCGCTTACAAAACAGGTGGTCTTAGCCCGACTGGGTTTGTTGACAAAAATTTTCACCAGATGCAAAAAAATACAAATGAGAGACTAGGGAAATTGTCCATAAACGGTTGGGCCAGAGGCACCAAAACACATATAAAACATAAAGAACACCAAATAGCATACAACATATATGACGTGTAAGCAGCCACGTCACTCCAGCTATATATAGGTACAACATCACTCGAGCTATATATGAATAGATAGACAGTCACCCATGCAAATGTGCGAAGCGATAACCCTAGTTCTCTAAATTAATTCTCCTCATTACCTCGGCTTCTCTACTACGCTAATTAATTTGTTTGGTAGTTGGTTGGAATTGTTATTGTTTTAGCGGTTTTCTACTTTTTACCTCATTTGTCTATCAATTGAGAAACCCTCTATCCATTCCATTATCATCATAATTATACATGGGTACCTACTTTCCTCTAATGATCATTTTCACACAAACTCAGTTAGTGTTTGTCTGTTGAAATATGAAATTCGCAACCCAATTTTGAATCTCACCTCCCTTCGGTAGCTTGTAAACATGGATTCCTTCGAGCCCATGTTGAAGAAATCTCGCGGTTATGACACAAATGGTGCTAAAGGTATGCCCTGGAACACATCCTCGTCTGCTGGAAATATGAATATGAATCCTGGCATTAATTATCACTCTACACCTAACCCCAATTAGGGTCATGGGTTTAATCCCAATGCAGCAGGGGCTAACCCTAAACCTAACCCGACTCTCAACCCTAACCCCAGGGCTAACGAGGTTATTCCAGGGCCACACTAAGGAGGATACCCACTTGTGATGGGTGGAGGGCCATATAGAGGAGGCTCAGGAGGGTCATATAGAGGAGGGTCATATGGAGGGGGGCCGTATGAAAATGGGAACCTTTCCACCCATTTTGAAGGGTTAGGGTTTCAACAACAACATCAACAGGGAAGTAATGTGGGGGATCTCAAGTGCAGGTGTTATAAAAATGACGAGGGTTGTCCTTATGGCCTTAGTTTCCGCTACAAACACGAGCCTATAGGTATGCATTATTTATCATTCATAATCCATCCCTTCAGTCTATTATGTATTAATTTGATTGATTTAGGGGTTTATTATTTTTTTGTTCTTTTGTGTGGGAATGACCTATTAACACGAAGTGGATACCAAAAACACACCTGGACATAGTGAGCTGCATTTCATAACATGCATTTCTTTTGGGTCAGGTCCCAGATTTGAGCAATATATATTCTGCTTCACAAACGAGAGACTTGACACAACCATTGTTGTATTTATTTTTAACATCCCATTTGAATAGGGCATATACTACAAGAAGCATGGAACCACCTGTAGATGGGGTTACAATATTTTGACCTCACCAATGAACCAAAGTCTCATTGGCACTAGTTCTAAGATTGAATACTCTATTATGCTGAAATGCTTGTTTTCCCAAAACTTTGCATATGTTTTGGCCGTAAGTTACATAAACCTCCTCTCTCTACTATTTTTGTGTTAAGTTGTGTACCAATGGACCTTTGAGGTCTAACATTATCTATATGCACAAACACGTATGTATTGTTTTGTTTTCTTTGAACGTCCTTTTGAAACCAACCAGTAGTATATATGATCTCTTTTTTCTCTTAATTTTAAAATTTCGAATTCAATTTGGTCATAATTAAAAAATAAAAAAATAAAAAAAAAAGTTAAAAAAAAATAAAAAATAAAAATAAAAATAAAAAAATTGTGAAAATTTGGGGAAATTTCTTGTTAAAGTCATAGATAATGTAACCCAAAGTATCATGTAAACTTTGTAAAATAACCCCTAAACCCTAAAATCCTTAACTGCTAAATCCCCTAACCCCATAAATCCCTAATTCATTTAACCCCCTAAACCCTTAACCCCTAACCAATTTAACCCCCTAAAACCCTAACCCATTTAACCCCCTAAACCCTAATCCCATTAACCCCTAACCCCTAACCCCTAACCCCTAAAATCCTTAACTGCTAAATCCCCTAACCCCCTAAACCTCTAAACCGACCCTAACCCATTTAACCCCCTAAACCCTAAACCTCTAACCCCTAAACCCCTAACCCCTTAAACCCTAATTCCCAACCCCTAACCCATTTAACTCCCTAAACCTCTAACCCCTTAACCCATAACCCCTTAAACCCTAATTCCCAACCCCTAACCCATTTAACCCCCTAAACCCTAAACCTCTAAACCCTTAATCCCTAACCCCTTAAACACTAATTCCCAACCCCTAACCCATTTAACACCATAAACCTCTAAACCCCTAACCCATTTAACCCCTAAATCCTAAACTTATAAACACTTAACCCCTAACCCCTAAACCCTTAACCCCCTAAACCCCTAAACCCCTAACCCATTTAACCCCTAAACCCTATACCTCTAAACCCTTAACCCCTAACCCCTTAAACCATAATTCCCGACCCCTAACCCATTTAACCCCCTAATCCCCTAAAACCCTAACCCATTTAACCCCTTAAACCCTAACCCCAATAACCCTTAACCCCTAAAATCCTTAACTGCTAAATCCCCTAACCACGTAAACCTCTAAAACCCTAACCCATTTAACCCCCTAAACCCTAAACCTCTAATCCCTTAACCCTTAAACCCTAATTCCCAACCCCTAACCCATTTAACCCCCTATACCCCTAAACCCCTAACCCATTTAATCCCCTAAATCCTAAACCTCTAAACCACTAACCCATTTAACCCTTGAACCCTAATCCTCTAAACCCTTAACCCCTAACCCATTTAACCCCCTAAACCCCTAAACCATTTAACCCCCTAAGCCTTAACCCCTAACCCCTTAAAATCTAATTCCCGACCCCTAACCCATTTAACCCCCTAAACCCTAACCCCATTAACCCCTAACCCCTAACCTCTAAAATCCTTAACTGCTAAATCCCCTAACCACCTAAACCTTTAAACCCCTAACCCATTTAACCCCCTAAAGCCTAAACCTCTAACCCTTTAACCCCTTAACCCCTAACCCCTAAAATCCTTAACTGCTAAATCCCTAACCCTATAAACGTCTAAAATCATAACCCATTTAACCCCCTAAACCCTAAACCTCTAACTCTTAACCCCTAACCCCTTAACCCCTAATTCCCAACCCCTAACCCATTTAACCGCCTAAACCCATAAAACCCGAACCCATTTAACCCCTAAACCCTAACACCATTAACTTAACAACCCTTAACCCCTAAAATCCTTAACTGCTAAATCCCCTAACCCCCTAAACCTCTAACCCATTTAACCCCCTAAACCCTAAACATCTAACCCCTTAACCCCCTAATTCCCAACCCCTAACCCATTAAACCCTAATTCCCAACCCCTAACCTATTTAACCCCCTAAACCCTAAACCTCTAAAATGTTAACCCCTAACCCATTAAAGCCTAATTCCCAACCCCTAACCCAACATTTAACCCCCTAAACCCCTAAAACCCTAACCCATTTAACTCCCTAAACCCTAAACCTCTAACCCCTTAAACCCCTAAACCACTAACACCGAAACCCCTAACCATTTAACCCCTAAACCCTAAACCGTTAACGCTTAACCCATAACCCATTAAAACCTAACCCCTAACCCCTAAAATCCTTAACTGTTAAATACCCTAACCCTAAGCCCCTAATCCCTATTCCTTTAACCACTAACTCATTATTCACCTAACCCCTAAGCCCCCAATCGCTAATCCCTTAACCACTAACTCATTATTCCCCTAACCCCTAAATGTGCCTAAATACCCTAACCCCCTAATCCCTAACCCCTTAACCACTAACTCATTATTCCCCTAACCCCAATCCCTAATCCGTTAACCACTATAACTCATTATTCCCCTAACCCCTAAATGCGCCTAAATCCTCTAACCCCCCAATCCCTAACTCCTTAACAACTAACTCATTATTCCCTAACCCCTAACCCCTAAGCCGCTATTCCCCTAACCTCTCAGCCCCTAACCCCTAATCCCTTAACCACTAACTCATTATTCCCGTAACCCTTATAGAAATCCTTAAAACCCATTGGGATTATCCATTCCAAATGATAGGAAGTCTTGTTGGGACTTACGATTAGGTTAATTCCCCCTTGGTTACAAGGTGGAATACCATGAGCAAAACCATGGGTTGAAAAAACAACCCAAAAACCTCTCTTAAATTTACTATTTTATCTCAATTTTATTTTAATAATTTATTTATTTATTTATTTAAAGACTCTTTTGGATGGATCACATAAATTAAATATTTTATCTCAATTTTATTTTAATAATTAATTAATTTCTTTAAAAACTCTTTTAAATAAATCACATCAATTTTTTAAGGTCGCTTAGAACCACCCATTATGTAGTTCATCATCAATATTTTTAAAATAAATTTATTAGAATAAAATTAAATTAATTTTTGAAACTTCTTGTTGCACTTACAAGGAATACCACTCATTATGTGGTTCACCATCAATGTTTTAAAATAAATTTATTAGAATGAAATCGAATTTATTTTTGAAACTTCTTTTTAAATCAAATTGATTTTTGAAACTTCTTTTTAAATCAATTGTTGAAATGAGTGTCTCCCGCACAAAACAAAGTGATTTGTTTTAAATTTTAGATTTCTCCCGCCCAAAACAAAGCGATTTGTTTTGGTCATCTCCTGCTGCCTTTTTTTTACCAGCAACTAATCAGCACTCAGATTGAAATAGAGAGATATGGAGTAGCAGCTGAAGCCTCCTTCCCATCGGGATCATCTCAGGTTTCTTTTTTTTTACCAGTAACTAAGCAGCTCTCAGATTGAAATAGAGAGATATGGAGCGGCAGTCGAAGCCTCTTTCCCACCTGGATCTTTATTTCAGCAGGTAAGATATGCTTTGAAATCACACCAGGAAAACCGACCACAGTAACTGTTTCATTACAAGGTGGACTAGCTGTCATATTCACCAGTTTTGATTTTCTTGTAAGATCTTTTTGGTTTATGTCAATGCAGGAGATCGAATCATTAGGTTTCTATATTTTCTATATTGATGATATAAAAGATGAAGAGGAAAAATGGCCCTTTCTCCAACTCCCTTTCTCCAGCTTAGAAATTATGTCAATGCAGGAGATCGAATCATTAGGTTTCTATATTTTCTATATTGATGATATAAAAGGTCAAGAGGAAAAATGGCCCTTTCTCTAGCTCAGAAAATAGGGAGGAGTCCTCGGTTAGGCATTGGTAGTTGTAGAAATACTGGGTCATCAAACTCTGTTGGTTAAGAAAACTGCAAAAATCTTCACGATCATCCTTCAACTCCCCTTGAAAAGAAGAAGCTTTCCTTGCATGGAAATGAAATCCTCAATAATCAGAGAGTTCAAGGGAAGAACACCTTGAAGAACGACAATGCTATTGCAAGCGCTGTAAATGATGGAAATTAAGTAAAGGCCGAGGAAAAAAGGAGCCCATTTAAGGAAACTCATGGCACGAAATACAGTGAGGGTGAAATTGCACTTCTCTACAATTACTGAGGCGTTCTCTTCCATGAGTTAAGGAGAGCAGCCCAAGAAAAGGCTAAGCCTTTTAACCCAACCCACGGAATCGACTTGCAGGTCCTCGTAGGTAAGAAACATTACCCTATTTGGATCTTCCTCTCTGCAATCGGCCCACTATAGGAAAACCCAGAGCAGAACCCATCAAACAAAGCTTCCTTGCTCAAATCTTCATTCAGAAAAGTGGACCCATCTGCTTGAATTTTATTGGGAAATTTCCAATGAGAAATGAAGAAATCCTGGGGGTTGTGAACAATGTAAACAATCTTGAAAGTAGAAGGCCTCATAGGGGGAGGCAGCAAATGGAATGGCGAATGGGTGTGCAGCAGAGCGGATTTAAATATCGTACTGTTGATGGTCAGATGTAGAAATCAACAGAAACGTTTCCATGGTGGGTTTCCATTTTTTTCCCTGAACAAGCTTGTCAATCTTTCCTAATTGCACTTGTTTGCTTGACTCTCTCTCTTTATTTTATATAAATATATATGCTTGTTCAGGGATAAAAGGTTGAAATTCTTATTTAAGGCTTCCTTAATCTACTCAAACTCATAGTAATTCTAAGCACACTGATAATCTGATAGATACGGAGAAAAAATAATCTACTCAAATTCATACTAATTCCACGCACACTGATAATCTGACAGATATGGAGACAAAGTTGAAGAGGCTGCTAAATCTGAGCAGTGGAAGTTTCCAAAGTGAAGAGGTATATGCAATTGTAGTATTTTCATGTAAACTTGAATATAGAAATGCACCTAGCCAAAAACATGCTAATTGTTATGTTTCTTTTTATAACTCAAATTTTCAGTCAGGTTTTGATAGGAAACATTATTGCTTTTTATAACTCAAATTTTCAATCAAGTTTTGATAGGAATCATTTTCTGAGATTTCCAGAAATAAAGTTGTTGAATTCATTATTGTAGGAAAAAACAAGGTTGTGCTCGTATTGAAATTCTTGTCCATGCAGCTAAGGCTACAGACTTTGCTTCTGTTGCTTATTTACTCAAGTGTTAAGGTCTTTCTGAGATAAATTTGAATTCTACCTCAAGGGAAGCCAATGCAGTTGATTGCAGGTATAGAATTTTCGTCAAATGATGTTGGATCACCATTGCAGTTTCTGAATTTTTTCTTAGCATTTGAACAAGTATCTACTTTATTATCCAAAATGTGTTTTAAGTTCATATCTAGGTTCAAACTGAAAATTTTGCACCGTGGATATTTTCTTTTACATTGATGTAGTTATACCTTCAGCGGTACCAATTTTTTTGCTACAAACACACTAGTGTGATGGTATGAAGTAGAAATTTTTTAATATTGGTCAGTTTACACCATGATTTGGGCTAACATCACTTCCTACTTATTTAGTTCTTCATTTTTGCATGTTCAATATAGCCCGCAACACCTTTTCATTTTTTTAGAGCTATGTTTTTACACTAGTCGACAATAATTGTTATAGAAGTTCTTTGATTGTTAAAATAAAAGTAATCTTTCCAAGACAGAATTTTGGAAGTACTTGTAAATGAGGTCTTATATATGTACCTTACCGATATATGACAGTACATGCTATGCTCAGTGCAAGTGAAATACCAAAGGCTCTATGATCATCAAGAAAATGTGGTTTTGTAAGGTCTCTGTATTATAATGAATTTACATTGTACTGTTGTCCACATGCTTATATTGCAACTATGAAAGTTTAGTCCCAGTTGTCAAGCCTTGGCCTTGATTCTATCTGAAGCAGCTCCTCTTGTTATAGGGCTTTGACACATGCTTACCATTCAATATAGCAGTATATGATAAACTTTGAATTCATAAACAAATGAGGAATGATGACTCAGAAATGCCACTAAATGAATGAAAAAACCATTGTTCTACGAGGATGTGTCCCTTGGGGTGGGAGGGGGCATCTCCATGTTTCCCATGTTCCCAAGGTTTTTTTTTTTTATTGTAGGATGCTCCAAGAAACATTTTTCCACATATCTCTTTTGGGAAATGCTGTGAAACATAGAGGGAAATGCATTTTCCCAAAAGGGTTTTTTATTTTTCCCTTTTTTGGGAAAATTGAAGAAAAATTTATCTACATATCTATGTGGGAAACGTAGATGGAAAATTTTCCCTAATGTGAGGGATGCATTTTCCAAAAGGAGGATTTTTAAGAGTTTCCCTATAAAAAAAATGCGCTTTTGGATGTCTCTTAGAAAAAAATGAGTTGTCAATTTTTATGGTGTCCCAAATGCTTCTACTTTCTTGTTTGACCAGCCCTATACGTGAAACCAACGCTGTGATTCCTTGTATTCCTTCTCCAAGTGACTCTTTACTCATGTTGTGTTCACTCTTTCCAATTCCATTGCAACCCTCACCTAGTCCAATATACCATCATTTCGACACGAGTCGTTGATCCACATTGTACTTTTGACTAATCAATGCTCATTAAATTGTACTTTGTGAATTTTGGATTTTGGCCATGTTATTAGAACCCCATTATCGAGGTTTCTAGTGTAGTCAATGTTCTTGATCCACGTTTTTTTCACTCTTTCAAATGCAAGTGCAACCCACACCTAATCCAATATACCATCATTTCGACATGAGCAGTTGATCCACATGGTAATTTTGACTAATCAATACTCATTAAATTGTGCTTTGTCAATTTTGGATCTTTGGTGATGTTATTAGAACCCCATTGTCGAGGTTCTTAGTGTGCTTGATGTTCAAGGTGACCATAGGTTATAGAGATTTTGCCACTTTTAGTGGTATGTAGAAGTAAATGATTGATTTATAGTAATAAAAGTTTGTTCCAATTATATAATGTGCGAGATTTTAAAAGCCAAAAAAATCTCTATCACTTTTCGGATAACATCATTGGATTGTTTACATATATAATCAAAAAATATAACAATAAGTGAGACAAAAAAATAGATATGGAAGGCAACAACCCCCACAAAATTATTATTCGTATACTCTTGGTATTCTAGCACTTGTGGAATAAGTTGGAGAGCCTCCTTGGAGGGCTTGTCTGCTAAGGTATTGAGTTCATGGTATATATGGCCACAAGAGAACCAATCCAACTTGTTGTAGACTTGTTTGATACCTTGCAAAATGTGAGCCAAATGGGGGGCCACTATGCTAACTTTGTCGAGACTCAATCCACAACAAGTTTTGAGTCCCCCAAAATATTTAGTTTTTTGACATCTTTTTGGTTGACCACATTGACAAGAGCCTAGAGAGTTGAAAATTCAACTCTCATGTTTGTGCCCATACTTGGAGCATATTTGATATGAAAAAAATGAGCAAGTTTTGCATATTTCTTTCCACAATGATTTTACTTTATTGCTTTGATCTTTGTTATTTTTTTAGTTAGTTTTTCGTACAAAGAATAGATGCATAATATAGCCCATTAATATTTGTTTGGATTGTCTTTTTGTTATTGCTTAACGTGTTAACATGGATTACACTTTGTCAAATGACATTTACATGATACACCTTCATTTCAACACACCACTAAATTGTTTTTGAAAATTAATCATCTAAGCTCTCTATTCTTAAGGATGAAATGATATGTTATATATTTCAGCACATCTTTAGTTGTCTTATCTTCATCAACTTGATTTATGCTTTATTTATTTGTTACTGGGTAATTTGGGTGAATCTTATAGTAGTGTTCCTTAGTTCTATAAAAGGATTCACATAGGGTCATTTTCAGTCTTCTCAAATTGGTCCTTGTGTGTCTAAATTTATTTGATACAAGTTGATGATACAAATTTTCTTTGAAAATGTTACTGATACTTTTTTTCTAATTTTCTTTAGTTTTTAATGATGATTGATAGGTTTTCAAAGCAATAATTTGTTGAGTCCTTTCCTTGCATGTCTACTTAGGTGTGGAAATTTTGCTAATTTATTTCTTGCAAAAGGAGTTTAGTTTGTTGTGCATGGCTTTGTAATTTGTATGACCATACACATCCTTTCAAATGTTGGTGTGGGATATTTTATGGTTAGTTGCCCATAAAAAACCCACCTTAACCCTACACCAAGGTCCTCTTATCCATTTTAGTGATGGATCATGGTGTGTTCAAGTGCCTCCTTTAGATTCTCTTGCATTAGTATACATGAAAAATTGTGGTTTTCCATTTGATCTGTATTGCCTTTGTAGTACCCTTTTTGGATTTGTCCTTAGTTGCATGTTTGGCTACAATAGATGTTTTGACCAATTCATTTGGGTCTCTTTGTTAATTTAGATACCTTATGGTATATGTGCACTGATTGAGGTCTTTGTTAGTCATGGAGCCTCTCTTGGTCCTTGATTTTGATTTGTTAGGATATGCTCATTTAAGTGTTTATTTAGTTAAACTTTACCTTAACTCAAATGGTTTTTCCATGTGTATCAATTTGTTATTTTATTTAATTTTTGCTTCAAAATATAGTGCCCTAGTGCAAAGCCTCTTTGGTACCTTCCCCACACCTTGTTTCAAAAAGTGACGTACCCGTCCCTGCAACATAGTGAAAAACATATAATTGTCAAATAAAATGTACACAATTTAGCAGCATTTAAATGTGCACTCTTATTTCAAAGGTAAAAATATTTTTCTTTAATTATTTATTTTTATTTTTTATTTTTCATTTCTTTCTTTTGAGTTTTTTATTTTTCATTCTTTTTCTTATTTTTATTTTTATTTTTTTCTTTTTTATCTTTTTGAAATAAAAAGAAATTTACAAACTATTGTAAGGGTAAAAATAAGTTACAACAACGTCTTCAATAGTACTCATGGTAGCTTTGCCTTTTTTTGTTTGGGGAATGTTTTTCAATATATCAACAAGTTCTTCTTCAACATTGGAATTCTCTTCTTCATCAGTGAGGGTACATTCTTTTGGCATCATTAATTTCTCATCTGTACCTTTTATTGATGATTTCTGCTATTGGTCCTTCCACTTGGCTTCCAAGGATTCAATATAGTCATACAATATCTGCTAGTCTTCATGTATCTCCAAGGTATTTGTTGAAGAGAATTTAGTTCTTTGTATTTTTCCACATTGGCAAATGCTTGCTCCTTTTTTTGTTCATCTTCGTTTTCTCTTTCCATGGCCCTTGTGACCCTTCTACTATATGTGATGGGTTCTTTTCTTGGTGCTTTTTTTGGTTGAGATTGAGGTGGAGGTATCTCAAATATTTCCTCTTCCTCCCTTGGGGCTTCTTTCTCCATTATTTTTTTTCCTCATAGATATTTTCAACAAACTGATTATCTTTGAGAAACTGATCCCAAGTCTGCTCAGACTTCTCTAGTTCCCATTCTTTGATTAATTTGATGAGGCCATGGTGATATAACCTTCTCTTCTCATTTACGGGGTGCTTTTGAATCAACTTGGAAATTTTGGTGAATTAGATAGTATGGCACATTTAACATTTTGTCTCCCTTCAAATGTTGCAAGATTATCATGTGGTATAAGTAAATGAGGTTTAATTTTCCCTCAAAATTCACATCTGAACCTAGAAGGTTAATTCATCTCAAGGATGTTTTAACCAGGTGTTAGCCATGCCTCTAATTATCCTACCATTTTAAACTCTTGTCTGCAATTTATACAAAATTTCATCCAATAAATCCAAAGGGTCAAAACTAAGACTTAAACCACTAGAGCTTTTTGGGCACCATAGTTGCTGAAATGTTCTATTCTCAGTGCCTTCTTATAGGTACCTGAATTCTCCCTACATTTTGATGGAAAATTTCAGCAACACAACTTTGATGCCATGTTAAAATTTCATCTCATGAAAATGGATCGACACTCGTAGAACTTCAGCTCTACAACTGAATTTGAAACCTTTTGAAACAACTACCAAAAATTTAGATCTGCAAACATCAAAATGTTATATTGAAGATTCAAGAGTTTAGACATTGCATGGAAAAATGTTAGATCTTTCCAACAAAAAACATGAATAATTCTAAGGAAAGGTAGATTTGGAAAATCGAATCAGCATGCTATAGTGGCAATCAGCAGAAAATATATACCAGATCTATGAAGAAACCAGATTAGCGCACTACCATCCCAACACTGAATAGAGAAAAATCAGAGGTGAAAAAATCATATCAACACACAGAATCTCTACCAGCAGACATATATTTCTATTAAACGACAAAAGAAGATTAATAAACCAAAATGAGCTTCCCCGAAGCATACAAAGAAAAAATCAACTAAATTCTAACAAACTCATGAAGGGAAGCACTATCACTAGCAACCGTGTCTCTCACATGCCAACTATTACTGTATAATGTAATATGCTTCTCCTTCTTTCTTATAGAGTAAGAGGGGATGTTATAATGGAAGCCTCTAAAATTGACCACTCCACATGACCAAGTTTGACACTAACCTAAGAGAGTGCACCCTCTAATGGAATCTTCCCCAACTAGAAAACCTTGCATGTGCTTACCTGACATCTCGTGCTAAGCATGCTTCTCCAGTAACTAACTTATGTAGTGCCCCTTAAATGTGCCAATGTCATCATGTAAGAACATGCTCACATGTGCCAACTCACTAAATCCAAATATTTTTATGCAACACCATGTGTCTTTATGTAAAAGCTTAAGTAGTGCACCCTCCTAGTCCTAATTAGCTCCAAATGGCAGAAATAGATGAAAAGGGTCTATGATACAACTTGCCTCCATGAGAATTTCTCCCACTGATGCTCCCCTCTCATAGCAAGAGCCAAACATTGTTTGAGAAACAAGGAAAGTAACAACCCTAGACATATTGGCACTTTATGAGAGAAGCCAATGGCAATGGACACTAGGTATATAATGAGTTTAAAAAATAATGGATTTATGTTTAGTGTTTTAGTATTCTTTTGTTTTTTTCTTTTATTGTGGATTTAAAGAAATATTTCTGGATAGCTTCATTTTTTTTAAATATTTTTTGAGAAATAGGGGTAGAAATGATGGCATTTCTTTGAGAAACATGGAGGTTTTTTCCAAAATGGGATGACTTTCTCCCACAATACATCCCCATGTACAAAATCAAGAAACACGTTCCAAATATGATGCTTTTGATGGGGTTTTAGTTTATGATGTGTTTCACATAGTAACCACTTTTTGACATCATGTTTTCTGTAATGTAGCTTTTGGGCACAAACTTTGACCTAGAAAAACTAGATACCTCTTTGGTTAGGGAAAGCCATCAACTAAGATAAATCTGAAGCAAAATGAACCTAGAATCCATTCATATTCTAGATTAAAGGGAAATAAATTTCGTAAATAAGTTCCTTTTAGCCCATGGGAGTGTGGTTCAACAACAAGTTGGATGGTAATCAAACTTGTATTAATGTTGAGACCTTGGTCAAGTGTCCCCCCTCCCCTTACGTGGTGTGGATGATGCCAAGGGCCAGTCCTAGGTGATTTTGATGGCACAAAAGTGTCTCAAAAATTCCACTCAAAACAAGTTTTCTTATCTAGAAGACCTCTACTAGGATCCTTTCCAAAACAAGTTCCTTGTATCTTTTAGTTGTCATATTCGATGGCTCTTCCTTGTTATATGAGTTGAAAAATGTGCACTGCTGTAATGATTATTTTCATGATTGGAAAATCCTAGATAAGGATTGAACCCCAAGGCCAAAAATTACCTAGGGACATTGCATACTTCCATTAGAGAAACAGTAAAAAATGCATTTCAATCTACTTGGATCATAAGCTATAACCAAAGATGTTGTATTGTCAAATCCATGAGAAGTTGGGGTAGGATGATGGCCCACAAAACGCAGAAAGGATTTGCAGCAAGGTAGACTTCAGTAGGTGTGCATTGCTATTGAATCGAATCTCCATAATGTGTCCCTCTATGGTGAGGATGCATGGTAGGACATAATGGTTTAGAGGGAGGTGAAGTAGAGGGGAATATATTGCCAAGGGTGTATGAGTTTGTTTCAGGCTGCAGTGGATTCATAAGGGATATGAGGGCTCAAAATTCTATTTTGAGTTTTTGAAAAGAAAAGTGGAAATGAACAGGATCTTGGATTGCTCCATGCAAATGGTTCTTTTTTTGGCACTCCAATTGACATTATGTTCAAATTTCAATTTCAAAATAATTTTCTCCTTATACCATGATGGATCATGTAGTGGCTGCAAGAAATGCTTATTGTAGGTTCAATCCTCATAAGGTTTGTATTGGTGGCTAGAGCAGGTTGAAGAACGATGACTTCTCAAAAGAGGAGGATTTTGCAGTACTTAGCTACATGAAGAATGGGAAGTCTATGGGTATAGAATCTAGATGGAATTATGTGTGAATTTACAAGGCCAAGAACCATGATTAGTGACAATTTTTGTCATTTGGCAAACACATTCCCAAAAAAGAAGCCACAAACACAATTGATGATTGGCATCCAATTACATCGCTTATTGTGGCACACAAGATCATGGCTAAAAAAGAGACTCTAAGAATCTAGGAAATTCCATGGAAGGTTGTCTAACGATAACACAAGTTTTGTGTACAAACAAGTAATCTCAGTACCATGTTTTCAACATGTAAAACCTTCAAATGTGCAGAAAAACTAGCCAACAACCCCTTTTATTTGAAATTGCATTTGACAAAGCTTTTGACTAAGTGAATTGGAGTTTCATTATTCAAATGTTGACTCTTTTGGAGTTTGGACCTATATGTGTGACTATGGAGAACACATTTTTCACTAATACATTAGCTTTTATATACCAAATATTTCTTAGAAAAGTTTAGTTGATGATGCTCACACTTGTTTAGACATAATCAACCTAGCATCAAGTGATGTGCTTAGTGACTAAAAAACTATTTTTTTTCTTGGTGGGGTTGGACTCTCTTCCTAACTATAATCCCTCAGCTTGGACATTTACCCCACCCTGGATGGTTGTTAGATATTTTCGTATTCCCTTTAGTCTAGATCTTTTGCCAATATCCATGTAGAATTGGTAACTTCAGCAACTAGAAAGGAAACTTCTTGTTTAGCATCATTGATACCTTCCCTTTATGATGAATTTGACCATGGTTGCACAATCCTACTAGACTTGCAAATACATTCTGTGTCTTGTTGGTTGCATAGCAAGGCTCGATATCAATAGTAGAGTAGATTTTGAGATTGTAACCATGGTCCCAATCAAACAAAAGGGTCTTCCATTGGCCCCTTGGGATGTGTTACTATCCCCAAGGATGTCAGGGGGCTTGGTTTGATCAAGCTTCCCACTCAAGTGTCTATTTTGGCTACCATATGAGTGTCAAGGGGTCTAGAGGGTGATGCTCCATGGCAGGTTTTGTTTTGACCTGTAGGATGTCAACAAGTGGGGAAAGTGCAGGGGGATTTTTCTTTGTGTGATATCATCTCCTTCATCCTCCCCTTGTTTATGATAGTAGCACCAGACAGGTACTTCCAAACAGATTTGAGTGTCTAGACATGTGATTCGATGAAAAGGGAATTTCATCCAAGTGTATATGGTATGAAATCTGCATTGCAGCATAGTGATTTTTGTAGTAAGGATCATTCCCAATAAGGTTGTAGAACAAAATTTTGTAGATCAGCCAACAATAGTGGCACATTGCATCCATACTCATCTTGAGAGAGAAACACGAGTTGTGTGGAGTGTTCAAAACGGTCATGTGCGCTACAGTAGGGCCACATGTGCTGTGCAAAGTGAGCAGAGTAGTCACGCGTGCCACAGGAAGAAGTAAACTGTTGCACGTGCTGTGGGCAGGGGGGTGAAAACAACCGCACATGTGACAAAAAGGCTGCACTATAGGTTGAGCATATGGCAAGTCGTGTGGTTGCTTAGGAGAATTTGGGTAGTGCAGTTTGCACAGGTGCCCAGAAATTTTTTATAGTTGTTGGAGATTGTAATTTTCCACAAAGGACCATGCTTCCAGTAAGGAAACCCTTGAGCGATAATATATTATTTAATGAACACCAAATTTTGATGTGCATATTTTCTGTGTATGCATGTGTAGGATTGGTGTACAATTTGCTACCGCTGATTTTATTTTATTTACCTGTTAAATCCCAACAATGATTTTTATTTAGTAAGCTGGAACTTTAATTAATTTACAACAAGGAAATTTACTAGAAACTAAATTTTCCAGTTCCCAGGGTTAAGAAAATTTAGCACACCAAATTCTAGGTCTCAAGCTCACTTATTTGAATTTCCTAGAGTAATTGGTTAGCATGGAAAGAAATTGTGGGCTTGGCTAGGTGGAACATGAAAGACAAATTGGGATCTAGCACGCACTCCATTTGTAGTTGGAGACGCAAGTGATTGCCTTCGATAGTTGTGCCACCATCATGCTCACACATTCGACAAGAAAGGCATCCTCTTTTGGGGATACATGTGAGATGAAACTAATTGATATTAGATGAATTGGTAGTGCTTGTCTCAAGAGAATGACCTTCTCGACCCTAATAAAGATTCAATTATGGAGTTGGTCAATCCACAACAAGATCTAATGAAAATAAACATTGGAATCTCAGCTCCATTTTAGAAGGACTGGGAGTGGAGTTTTGGTAAGCCTTTGAAATAATATTTCTCTTCTCAACTATACTCAATATTGCATCAAAAATATTTAATATCCCCTTGAGCTCAATGGAAATAAGTTTCCATTGAATCATCCTAATGTTCGATATCTTTAGTAGAAGCACTCTTTTCTCTTGTAGCAGTTCTAGTTTCTTCTTTTGGCTACACTGCATTATGGGATGTGGGTTTAATGCCAACTTTTCTCCCTCTTCTCAAATATTTGGATCCACAACATATCCACTGGGTAACAACTATTTTTCATGTTCTTGAGCCTTTTATGGACAATATTAATCCCGCTAAAACCTCCTTTAGGGTTTTAGGAGCCTTGGACAACACCATAGCACGTTTGAAGTCTGTCATTTTGAGGAGAAAGGAAGCAGAGTGGAGAATCACAAGCAGGTTCCAAGGGAAATTCTCCTCTGAAAAACGCTGCTAGGTTAGAGGAAATGAAAATTTATCAGCCTGACACATTGGTTCCTTATCATAGAAGAATTATTTTGAAGGCTTTGCCTTGGGCTCTATCTCTTGGCACATATGCTCCTGGAAATACTACACGACTATAAGATCCGAAGAGATTTCTTTGCCATTTTGCTTGTGCACTATATTTAGAAGATCAAAGGACTTTGGTGTTGGGGTATTTTCACTTGCAACTATAGTCACAAGTGATCTTATTTACAAAGATCCAACTTGCTATTTTGCTCTAGATGCTGCTGGTCTACCTAATGCTTTTTTGGATATCATCATGGTTGGTATCCTCCCTTCTGCAGATGTAGTAGATTGTATAACACAATGCTTAGATGCTTTGTGACTTAATAGCCTCAGATTTCAAGCTATTAATGATTGTGGTGCTCTAAGATCTTTTGTTAATTTTTTTACATCAAAATCCTACTTATGTGCTTTGGTAGGTGACACTCTTAGGTCCTTATCAGCTTCCTTGGATGAGATGATACGACATGCTCCTTTTTTGTAGTTCACAATTGACATCGTGATGATATAGGATTGCTTAGTGTAGCAACCAAGAATGTAATACAATAATGGTGAATTATTTCTATGATCATGGTACAATTAAAAGTATTTTTGACTACTTTTGAAGCAACGGTTCATTTACTTTGGATAGTACCAATATCTAATAGCAAGGAATGAAAACAGAAAATGACAAAGATATTGAAAATGACAAGCAAGAGCATGCACCTTGGTTTTTAGAGACATATGAAGCTATTGCATGCTTTTGGAGTACCTTTTTAATTCTTCTTTGCTATTAATTGTGACATCTGCATCATAGTTGTTAGTGCAACCAGGTTTTGGAGGCTCTGTCACTGTTCCAAGGGATCGAGAGGTTTTTGTCTGCACCCTGCCAGATTAAGTTCTCAATGGTGTTCTACCTATCTGGAGCATTCCAATGTTTTGTTGTTGCAATCCAAATTTAATTACTTTTGTTTCCATTATTACCCTCATTAGGAAGAAATGTTTCAAATTTTTGTGAACATGTAAGAGAGAAAAAGAGGGAATCCCTTTAGTAAGTGGCGGCCATTATCTAAACCAAAGGAAGTTGGTGGATTGGGTTTAGAAAACATATATTCCTTTGGTAAGGCTTAGAAAACCAAGAGTCTATAGAGGTTGATTTCTAGGAAATTCATACATAGGAAAGTGATTATTCGTAAGTATATAAAACCACTATCAATGGAAGATTCGATTAGATAGTTTGTCTTGTTGATCGTCACATTATAGAACTAGGGAATCTATTACATGGCACAGGTAATAGATCCAATTTCCACACCTATTTGGAACCAAAAAATCCATTACTTGGCACAACAACATATCCAATTCCCAAAACTATTTAGAACGAGGGATAGCAAAGTGAGGTAGAGTTTAAGTTATCATAGAGGAAAGCAGAATAGTGTAAGGAATATCTACTACAACTTTAAAAGAATTACATTAGGCTTAGAAAGGAGGGGTATTCTTTTGTCTGGTCAAAGAATTCTAACATAGGGGTATATACTTTGAGGCTAGTATATAAATCTATATTTGCAGATAATTCATGAGGAGCAACCTTGTAGTGGAAGAAGCTCTAGAAGTTAAAAAATATTAAAAAACTAAGTGACTAGATGCATATATACCTATGAGTGATATCATGTTCAATTTTAAAATATTGGGTTTTGAATAAAGACTTAAAGGGTTGTAAGGCATTTCGTCGTATGGTGTTTTGATGTATTTGGCTTGCCAGAAACTTTGACATCTTTCAAGGTAAGGTTTAGCCATCGTTTCAGTGTGTCTCCAAGTCATGACTGAGTTTTCAAAGTAAAAAAGCCCATAACATTGGTAAAGAAAGGACATTGATCCATCATTCTATTGTTAAGAGTGGGAATGGTGTTATTTCAATTTTCAACAGTGCCAGTCAAGGTCAACAAGAAAAATATGTTGCAGGAGGTATCCTATACCATAGTGATTCTATTATACTCATATCTTCAAAAATTAAAGCATTCATTGGTACAGGCTCTAACATTTGTGATGAACTAAAGGCACTAATTTTTTTGTTAACAGTAGCAGTAGAGGAGAGGTGACTGAATTCTAGGTCTTTAGGGATTCCTTGGTTATCAATTGGTTGAATGGAGCTTTAGGATGGAAGAATTTTTTTTCGCAACCCATTCTAGAGTAGTTGAAGACAATCAAGGCATAGTTCTTGAAGATATCACTCCATCATATTTATAGATAATTTAAGTTATAGGCTAATGGACTGTCTAAAGAAGGCTTGATAATGACACAAAACGATGGTTTAACATGGGAAAGTAGTTATGGTGTAAGACTCTAGGAGAGTTCATTGCAAGAACTAGGCCCGTGACTTTATATATATATATATATATATATATATATATATATATATATATATCACCTATAGATCTTAGTCAAGTATTGTATTGCTTTTGTTCTTTAGTCCCTCAGGTCCATCTTATTTAGTATCATTTCAAACATTTGTACAAACTTTTTCAGCTGATAGGTACCCCAATAAGAAATTGAGCACAACAACATTAGCACTTGCAGATTCAACATGTACGATTAGAAAAGTTCACATGAGTCCTTCCTATTATCACTTTGTACTTCTTTTGATGCATGCGAAATAACCATTTAGGTTGACCCTAAGTACCACCAATAGAACTACGGAATTTACACCATATGAAAATAATTGAATTCTATTGATGGAAAAATAATTGCCTCTTTTATTATTCAAAGCATCCATTGTATCTATATATTGTTCATAAACATTAAAATTTTAAAAATAGCAGTGAAAAAACATATTTCACAAAGCAATAATTACATCATACTAGCAAGCCAAGAACCTTCAAATTATTAATGACACCATTTCATAGAGATGCAAATAATGGACATTTAACACGTGCCTCAATCTTGATAGAATATAAAATTTTGAATGATTGGTTTCATGTAAATGTACTCCACAACATGCTATATTTTGATATGTGTAGGCACATATTTTCTCAAGCTCCACACAGAAGAAGGTTTGAGAAATAAGGAAAATTATTTATGATGTTACTTATTTACAAATTTGAGAAAGCCTCAAGGGTTACAATCAAAATCTATAAATTTTGTTTCCTGGTGGAATGTGAGACATTCTTGGATTTGTATAATGATTCAATGCTTGTTTAGGATCTAGGTAAGTGTGAATGAATAAAAGCTTTCTGTCATTGTTCTATATTGGATTCCCATTCTCTCTAAGTTATCAAAGGCAAGTTAAAACCCGATTAGACTAAGGGACAACATATTCCATTGCCAAACTTTAACCTTACAGGGAAGTGCACTACACTTGTTTGATACTTTCACACATTTTGAGGGCATGCCAATAGAAATGTCAATGTTGTTGGATACATCGGCGTTGGTTAGTTTTAGAAAATTTCTCTTTTTCAAATATGTTGTTTTCATGAAGTAATATTTCCAACCAAGAGGATAAAGACTTGGCATGTCTAGGACATAGTGGTGTTATTTCTTGCCTGTATTTGTGATTTATTAGTATTCAACCACTAATAACTTCATTACGTAGTTGTCTGTTTAGTAGTATATTACAACAGTGACTTGTTAAAGAAAAAATATTATAGTTTGTTTGAATGTCATAAACTGGAAGGAAATCTAGCTTTTGAATTAGAAAAAAGGAATATATTCTGAAAAATATGTTTTTTGATCAAATATAGGCCCGTTGCGTGATCATTAAAAAAAAAGTCATGCAAATAAACAATGATTTTAGACACGATGAATTACAAAACTCTCCAGCTCAAAAACAAGTTAGCATATTCAATTTTGTCTGCATCAGAGAAAAATAAATGAGTAACATCAAGTTTGCTTTGAATATTTATAGAATAATTTTAGAGATTCTAAATGGAAATTGTGTGTGCTAATCTTGCTCAATTAATTACAGGGAAAACAAGGGGCATACGTAATTTGTTGGCTTATGGAAATGGGATTCCTTTTCCCTTGGAATAGTACGTTGATAATTGAAGGTCACTATATTGAAGCTATATTCCCGGTTAGTATCACAATTTACAAAGTCTTGTCTTATTCTTTTTTAGTTTCTTGTTGTAATCTTGTGTCAGCAATACTTTGCTCCACCCATTAGATTTCTACTAACCAGTTTTATTGTTGAATTGTCACTACTTAGAGATAACTAGAGGAAACGATACAACTACAAAAGTGGAGCATGAGACATTCTTAGTAGAAATTGCTAGCTTTGTTGTGTTTATTTGTGACATTTTATTTGCTTTGTTTATACAGGTCATCTGACCACATAGTGGCCACTATTTCCTAACTAAAGAAAACTTGTTCGAGTTTCTTGCTTTTATGGGGATAAAATGACATTAAAAATATTTCTGATGTTGAGGTATATATCGTATAAATCCTTTATAGTCTACTTTAGTTTATATTCCACTATTCATTGACTTTCATGTCTTATACTTTGCATTGTAACTTTTTTTTTTCTTTTTGCAGAAAATGGACTCAGTATTGATGGTAAGAATCAAGGATTGAAGAAAGAGGGGAACACTAACACTAGAGTGACAAAGAGAGAGAAGTGTATAGGTCTAGTGGTACCCGTAGAGCCAATATCCCACATAAGACACACACATAAAGACTGATGGTCATGTTTTCAGAGTTGGTGAATTCACTTGCAATTCCTTGGAAAGATAATGATAATGCTTTGAAGTGATCAACAATATTTTATCTGTAAATTTTACTTCAACCAATATTAAGTTGGAAACTAGTATTGTAATACTTGACATTTTTTATAATATAATTTATGTGGTTGGAATTATTTATAGTTGCACTTGATATTACTTGGTATTGTATTTAACATATGTAACTTTGCGTTTTCATATTAGATGAAAATGTAATTTGTATGGCATTTTTTTTTAACTTTAGTTGCAAAATCATACTAATTAATTTATGTTGATTAATAATGAATAGATAAAATAAATATAAAACTATTAAAATAGTAGTTTATATTTATTAATGAACACAAATAAAATGAATATACGACTAAATTAATAACTTATAATGATTATTAATGAAACTAAATGAAATGAATACAAACTACTAAATTAATCGTTTATATAATGAATAAATGACTACTGCAAATGATGAATTTGTCACTATAAATGAAAACTAAATTTTGCATATATACGACTATTAGTAGCTAATTTACAGTATCTTATAACATGACTAAAATTTAGTCATATATCTTCGGTCATTAATTGGTTGAAAACGATGACTAAAATTTGCATATATATGACTATTAGTAGCTAATTTATAGTATCTTATAACACGACCAACATTTTGGTCATATTTCTTTGGTCATTAATTGGTTTTGTCGGGTGATCATATAGTAATATATTTTGTTGTATATTTGGTCATTAATTGTGACAATTAATGACCAAATCAATGATTAAATCAATGATCAAATCAATGACCAAATTAATGACCAAATCAATGACTAAATTAATGATCAAATCAATGACTAAATCAGTGACTAAATTAATGACCAAATTAATGACCAAATATACAACTAGACAATAAAATTGAGATAACCAATTAATGACTAAGTTAAAAATGACCAAAAGTTCGTCCCATTATAAGATATTGTAAATTAGCTACTATTGGTCACCGACTGAAAAATAGTCGTTTATAAGCAAATTTTAGTCGTTTTTTTTAGTAACTAATTAGCCATTTTGTACTAGTTCCTAGTCATTCAGAAAACCCTTGTTTTCTGTCTTAAACCAGTTTTACCCATCCCAGATTTCTAATTGAGCATTGAAGCACCCACTATCATCATATTTGTCTATAAGATTGCTCAATTACCCTCTGTTAAGGAAATTCAACTATTGCAAACTGTTTAATCTTGCTTTAGTTATTTAAAAATAACTAAGAAACAAATAACACCTAAAGCTGGAGGCTCTAGGCCTATTAAACCTGGAGGATCCAAACCTCCTAAGTCTGAAGAAGAAAAAGCCCTAAAATCCACTCCTGCACTCACTGCAAAAACCACTGTGTCTGTCAATCCCCTTCAGCCACCAGTACCTAATGAAGAAATCATCCCCTTGACTGATTTGGATTATAAAATTGCAGACTCTGTAGTAGAATTCAACCTATTAGAGGTTCACAATTGGTGTTATGAAAAATTCCTAGATAAAGATGGCATGCCTATCTGGGAGATAAATTTACCCAAATATGTAGTCCCATTAACACACCCTGGTCATGACCTGATAAGACTGTGCCAAAAGTACTATGTTCCATACCAAAGAGCAATTGCAAATGATGATAGGGAGATTTTATTTTCTATCACTGCAGATTCTATAAATGAAATGTTGCAACTACAGTTTGACCCTAAGGCAGTCCCCCTATCCATTGAAGCATTAAATTAGTTGTATTTTGGATTAGATTTCCCTAAGAGATTTATGATTTTCCAGAATTTTATGCCATCTCATGTGGACATTCCAAAGCTAAATCCTCCTTACTCCAGTTCCAAATTTCCTGAAGGGTCTAGACATGTGATATCAATGCTTTCTTTCATTCTAGGATACTTCACAGATGAATTCATTGATGAATCCATCCTTGGTTTTTTATCTACTTTATCTCTTGGTCAATCTCTTGAAATAATCTTTGACTATGCCAGATTTATAGCTGATAGTATCCACTATCAATTGACCAAACTACCCACTGAAGGGGTGTTCATATATTCATCATACTTATTTCACTTATTCTTGTATTTTTAGCGTGACAAGTTTCCAATGGCTTTACAAAAGATGGATTTAGAGGGCCAGCCTCTATCCATTGTTTTCTTGACCACTTTACTGAGGAAAGAAAGTAATGAGTTCAGTTTTACAAACTTTTTAGATCTATTTCTCCAACCAGAAATGAGTTTACTGTACAAGGAAAATCAGCCTAGGATAAATAAAGAAATGAAGAAAATATTGCTGTTAGTAGAATAGTGCAAAATGGGAGATTGCTTTTTACATGAGAAGCACACAGAATTGAGAATTTTTGGATCTAATCTCCAACCTTACAAATTACCCAAGTATTTGACTATCAGAGTCTTTGATTTAGAATATTTAATACATGTTTTGAATTCTGGTGCCATCAATATATGGCTTCCAAAAAGAAAACCCAATTCAAATTAAAGAATCAGATTGGTCCTTTCATTGTGAATAATAGAGATGCTGATAAGAAGATAGAAAAAATATTGTCAAAGCTAAAATTTCAGGTAAGTTTCCCTTGGAATTGTGACCCCCAAGGTATTCTAAGCAGTATAAGGGTTAAATGTAGACTACCTCCTTTCATACACGAATCTAAGCCAGATATTGAAAAAGATGCAAATCAAACATAATGGAGAGCAAACACTTTGATAGATACAACTGCCAATGAACAGCCAACAAGAAAAATGGATACCACACTTGCCATGGTAACTTCAAAAAAACCAGAATCTTCAAATAAAAGAAGTAGAGATAATGGAGCATACACAACAGCGACTATTACAAAGACAAAATTCAAGCTCATCTACAACAAAAGGCCCAATCTCACTACTACTGAAAAAGAAAAAGTTATTGATGTTGAAGATACAAATGAGCCTTAGGTAAATAACAATGAGGCTACAATAATAATAAATGAAACTGTTGCAAACATACAGAAAGATAAAACAACAGGTGAACAGGATACTCAGATAATTGAAAGACAGAAAAACATGGAGGCTTCTTCCTCACAGACAGTGGAATAAAAAGACCTAGACATCAAAGAAAGGTACAAAATGATCAAACAAAAGAATGAAGAGATAAAAAGTGAGATTTATTCTCAATTTCTTAAATAGAAGCCAGAAAATCAGAACATGTTACTTATAGCATTTGACTACTCCACAAATAAAATGATCATGTCATATCAAATACTTCAACACCTAAGACAGTGGCAGACTACAAAAAGGTTGAGTTTGAAGTAGATACAAAAAATGTGCATGAATTAGACCAAATAGAATTCCACAGACATAGCTCTGAGATGTTATATTCTATTATGGTAACAAAGGCTATGAGTGCTACAAAATTGCAGAATACCATTATTAACATGCAAGATCAAATGAAGCTCGATAAAGGCTCTTTGTGTGCTAAATATATAAGGATTAAAGCCTTAGAATACTTAGTTTTGCAGGTGGGAGTTGATCCTTCTGATGTTCCAGCAATAGGGATATTAATTAAAAATAAAAATGAAGACATTGCAGCTTTGAGGAAATAACTGAAGCTTCCTCAAAGTGAACATCCTCAAACTAAAGAAATTCTTCAAGAACAAGCAGAAAAAGAAGACATGATGCAATTGATTATCAAACTAACTGCTCAAATCAAAGAAATGGAAACACAATTGGATCAACTTATGAAAGAGAAAGAAACTATCAAAGAAACTGAAGCTCCAACTATCCCCTCAGTCATAGTAGTAATTACTACAGTTGTGGCCTCTACATTGGGAGAAAAATTAGCACCTAATGTGCCATTGGCAACTGTAGTGCCAATGCATTCAGCTACAACATGAGCAACAGATTCTTCAACCACATAGGTACAGCACACAGATGATGCAGGGCAGATAGTAAAAGCTATGAAGGAATTGTCACTAAAAAATAATGAAATTAATAGTTTGAAAAAGATGATTCATAATATGGAAGTCTCCAACAAAGAAACATTAATCAATGCTAACAATTATGAGCAAAGGGCCAAGAGACTTGAAGAAAAAATCAAAATCCTTCAAAAAGACTTGAGTTTCACTGCACAAATTTCTTACATAAGAAATTACCTATGGACCCATATAATTGAGGCTATACATCTTCAGTGGCCATCAATCCAGATCATATATGAACAGAGAGACCTAATTCTAGCAACTCAAGTTGAAATCCAAAAAAGAAAAGAAGATTTGGCAGAAAAACTGGCACAAGCTTTGAAGCTTATCACTTTCTTGAATGGTTAAAACAAATCAGAGTTAGAAGAATTGCAGATACAGGATAGGACAGAGACCATTTTGCAGATCAAGAAGGTTCTGACAAAGAGAAATCTAATGAACACTTTAGAGGAAAAGTGTGATGCTATTAATATTTCAATAACCAAGTTCTTCACAAAATACACTATGCTAAGACAAGCTCGTATTCCAGATATTCATGTCTTCAATGAGAAGTTGATGAACCAAACAGAGTATGACAAGAAGATAATGGATTATGCAAAAGAGAAAGTAAACAAGCCACTGCCATAGGGCTCTCCCACAGGAAAGGTTATTCTTCAATATATTGAAGACTTGTTTTTTCTTCAAAATGAAATCAAGCATCTATTTGTCTTCAAACCAAATTTTTCAAAGTATATAAATGCTGATGAGAACTTCAAGAAGCTCAGGAATGTAAAAATACCAAGTGCAAAACAATGGCAGGCTTTTACAGACTTGATATAGCAGTGAAAAAGGGAAAACAGTAAGGAAAATATAGGTGAAATAGAAAAATAAAATAGTCATTTGATTTTTACTGCTGGAAATGTTCTTTTACAGCAGTAAAAGAGTAAATAAACAAAGTCAAAGTGTATCAGGAGGAAGAGTGTCAGTCAAAACAACTCCAATAAAGATATTTTCCAATTTTACAGCAAGCAGGACAGCTAGCCAATAAAGGCTCCTTGATTAGTTTAAGTTGTTCTATATTTTTTGGATAAGAGGACAACTTGCTAAACTATTAAGCAGCTGTCCCTCTTTATATGTAAAGATATTTTATATTCCTAGATCTCTCTAGGATATTTTGGAAACAATATTTTGTATAAATACTCCAATCTTTGAAGTGTTTAGTATGGAATAAAATTGCTAAAGATTACTATAGACTTTTTGTTGATACATTGGAGGCTTACATGTGTTGATTTCGAAGTAGAATACTGGACAAAGCTAATTGGGCATCATAATTCAGGATTCTTGCGATAAGTTAAAGAGTAAAGTGCATCTTTTCTTATGATTGTTTCATTTCTGAGTTCCATGCAATTTCATTATGTGTTTGATCTATCTTAATGATTAACTAGGAATATTACTTCAGTATTAGCTTATTGCTCCCTGTTTTAACTAAGTTACCATTTAAATGTTTTCTACTGATTTTCGGTGTTAGGAATCCTTCATTGATCCTACTCCCATTTGACCCCTGCCTCCTTCCTCCATTGTCCGGATCAAAGGATCCTTCATTGCCCTTTATCCTGACTATGACATTTCATCAAGAAACCTTTTACCCAAAACTCTGAGGGTTATCTACCTTTCCCTGAATACATTTGCACCCTTTTGGCCTTGCTTTCTAGTACTGCTATCTAGATTTAGACTCCATAGCCCAATGGACAAGTAGATTTCTCTCTAGTTTAATCCAAAGTGATTTTTACCCACAAAATATCTTAAAACAAAACCAAATTGAATTATCATAACTAGCCTAAAACATAAAATCAAAACAAAGATAAATCTTAAGCAGAGAGCCCTCTCTGAATTATAGGAAGGCTAGATCCTAGGATTTGAAGTAGATTTGTGGTTACCCCTAGTTTTCTTAAACTAAAAACCAAAAGCTCGCAACTTTGAGAAATTACTAGTGTGATAACATAATGGAGAGCATACTGGGGACCTAACCAATCTAGAGTTTTAAATTTAGTCTTAAAGGAAGATCTTTCATTTATCTTTTTACTTTAAGATTATTTTTAAAGGTTGTGGGTATTCATAAATAGTCATTATGGCTTCTAGGAAAACCTACTATACCAGGTCTAACCCGGATCCTAAGCCTGCATTTATAGCAGATAACCCAGAACAAATTGGAAAAAAGAAAAACAAATTGTCAATTTAGAAACTGAAGTGCCATTAAGAAAAGCTAATTCGTTACCCAAGGAGTTAGTGAGCTTAACTGATATAGATTTTGATTTCAAATTTGAACAATCATTGTTTAAAAATAAATCTAAAACTAATTTAAAAGATATTGTAATACATCCTGTTTTTACTTCATTTTTGAATGCAAAACAAAATATTATTTCAGCAAAAATAAAATTAGATAAATTTGTATCTCAAAGTCAAGTAGAAAGGATTAATGTTACATTGATTAAAGACATTGATGAAGCTATTAAATTAGCCCATTTATTATCTTACATCAAGCCTCCAGTTTCTCAATTGCACACAACAATAATTCTAGTAGCAGATTCAACTCTGTATGCTGTCACCTCATTTTTAGATTCCACTGAAAGTTCATCCACAGAAAAATTTAGTCCTAAGTTTCCTTTGCAACCTAGGATATTATTCCCATCATCCACTCAATCCACTGCATCCACTAGTTTTATAATCACTACATCTTTATTTACAAGTAGTTCCATATATATACCAGCTTCTTTTCCAAGTTCTTCAAGTACAACTTTTAGCACATCAGCTACCATATCCAGCACTGCTCTTATCATCACTGTTATACCTCCCAGTTCAACAAAACTTCAAGCCATGGCTGCTACGTATGCTCCCCTTGTCTTACCCCAAAACCTCCATGATATGCCTCAGGATTACCAAAAAAATGTACCATTATTTGATGGTCTTTCCCAATATACTACTCAACAACATGTCATAAAAATGACAGATTACTGTGAAATTTATGAAATTGATGAGTCAGATGTTCAGATGAGGTTATTTGCCCAAAGTTTGACAAGAGAAGTAAAGAACTGGTTTAAAAATTTAGCTGCAGGTAGTATAGTTGATTTAGCTGCATTTCATAGAATATTTTTAAATAAATGGGAAAAGAAAAATAACCCCCTTCAAATTTTGTTTGAGTTTGATGCTTTAAAAAGATCCCCTAATGAGTCTGTACAAGATTACTGCACTAGGTATAACAATGTTTATAATGCCATTCCTGCAGGTCTTAAACCTACGCCATACTCTATTTTGCTCAAATTCCCTGATGGATTTGATACAAATATGGCATATAAATTGAGAGAAAGAGATGCTAAAACATTAGAACAGATGCAATTAGATGCTGTTAGTGTAGAAATTAAAATTCTAGCTAGAAAGGCTAGACTTAGGAATGAAAGGAGAGTCACAATTAAAGAAGAAACATCAAATTCAGATGCTAAATTAGATTTATTTTCTAAAACTTTAGAAAGGGTGGTTGATAGATTAGACAATATTGAGAGAAAACCACAATGGGATAACCAACCTCAGATCAGAAATCCCAATTTTAGAAAAAATAATAACCCTGGAAAAGCTAAAGAAGCTACTCCAGATCAAAACATAAGGCCCCCATTTCAAGATAAATATGCTGAGAGTTCTCAAAATAATGATGAAGATGAGGATAACGTCAATCTAATAATGGGGATAGATGAAGAAAACACTATTTTCCTCACTTAGGAGGATCAAGAACTTTTTGAGCTTCAACAACTCAAAGTAGAATCTAGTGAATCCTTTGATTTCAAACAAGGTTATGACTTTGCTATTAATGAAATTCACAGTCAGTATAACCTTAGAAACAGAAAAAAAAATGAAACTTATACAAAAATCACTTCTCAAAATCAAACTAAAAAGAATGTAGAAGCACCAAAAACAAAGATTTTGCAAATTCTCCCAAGGGAAAACAAGCAAAATTCCAATCCTCCTAGTCCCAAAAAATTGCCAAGTCCAAAAATTGTTGACATCAATGAAGAAGTGGCCCAATCCTCCAATAATGCCCAAAATGCCAACACTACCAAAGCCCCTAATTCAGTAAAATCAGAAATTCCTGATCCTAATAAGAATCCTGCTGATTCTAAATCAGCAAATCCCGAAACTATTAATACCAAAGCTTCTGCTAAAAGTTCAAAATTTAGAAAAACTTCTGCTGCCCCTGAATCTATCCCTGAAAAGAGAACTAAAGACAACAAAAGTCAAGAAACTTGGACAGAAAATAAAAGAACAACTCAAGATAAAAGTACATTAGCTAAAATTCATGAAAAACCCACTTAGATAACTGTCACAAAAATTGAACTAATTTAGATTAGTAAGTCTCAACTAGCATTTAATATTCAAACTGAAATAGAAAAATTAAAGATACCAATTCCTTTAACAGAATTGGTAAATAATGACTTATATAAATCAACAATTACTGAAACTTTGAATATGAATGATGGTGAAGATGCCATTAATTTGAATGACGATCAAACAGAGTTGATATTTGGCCCTGATGTAAATGGTAAACATTTAGATGGAATATTGCCTCCTTTGTATATCAGTCTTACTGTTCACGATAAGATTTTACACAATGCAATGTTAGATTCATGAGCTTCCCACAATTTAATGCCAAAATATATTATGGAAACTCTAAATCTAGAAATAACCAGGCCTTATAAAGATTTATTCTCTTTTGAATCCAGCAAAGTTAAGTGCATAGGATTGATCAAAGACTTATGTGTGAATTTGGTTCAGTACCCTAGTAAGAGTATGGTTATGATATTGTAGTCGCTGACATCCCACCAAAGTATGGTATGCTTCTTTCTTGCTCATGGGGAGAAAAGTTGCAGGGATCTCTACAATTAGACATGAGCTATGATACTATATAAGTATTTGGATTGCCCAAGAAACTTTATAGGGAAACTTTAATGAAATTCATGGTCAGCAGTGCAGAAAGGTCCATAAATTACCCCATTTATTCAACACCAACTAACCTTGATTCCTTCATTTTATGTAACTCTGATAACAATGAAATCCAGACAGAACTAATTGACATAAAGCCAAAACCAAATAATGATAATATTTTTCATGAAGCCCTTTGGCACTTAGATTTTTATGGCTCAGTGAACAAAACATGAGCAGGAGCTGGAATATGGATCAAAAACATTGAGACGAGTCATTCAGAAGGACATGCCTTTAGACTCAACTTTAAATGTACTAATAACATGGCAGAGTATGAGGCACTTATCTTAGGCCTCCAAATCATCAGAAAATTAGGAGGTAAAAGATTTTTAATTATGGTAAATTCGGAATTGATCATCAAGCAAGTAAATGGAGATTATTCTATTCATAATTTTAGATTATCCAGATATAGAGATGTAGCAATTGATTTATGTGAATATTTATTGGAATGTAAGTTTGCTAATATACCTAGAAAACGGAACATTCAAGCTCATTGCCTAGTAACCTTTGCTAGCACATGTAACTTACCTTTTCAACCTACACATAAGTATACTGCTAAAGTTAAATATAGACCCATTGTCCCAAACAATGTCAAATACTGGCAGATTTTCTCTGAAGATGAACAGATTTACCATTTTCTAAATAATGAGGAAGAATTCCAGAATTGTAATATAGATTCAGATTTTAATTATGAAATAGATAAAATAGATGTACATAAATTTAAGAAACCCATTGTATTTACTCAATCTGACATAGATAACTTAGATAAAGTAGATATATAGGAAGTTATTGAAGAAAAAACTGGCATGTTAGATTTAAAAGATAATTTTTTACCTAAAGGTTTAACTCCTTTGGAGGACCTTTTTGATTCCAATGATGTGCCTAACAAGCCAAAAATGGAACCAATTAGGTCTGACATTGAAGAACTTAACATTGAGACAGAAGTGAAACCAAAAATGATCAAATTGTCAAAATCTTTACCCTCTCAAGAAAAAGAAAAATATATTGAAATTTTAAAGGAGTATCAAAATATGTTTGCACGGAGTTATGAAGATCTAAAATCCTATGATAAAAACATAATTCAATACAAGATTCCTATAAAAGATGATCAGAAACCATTTAAACAAAAATTGAGGAGGATTAATCCTGTCTTATTACCTTTGAAAGAAAAGGAGGTTAAACACATGTATGATGCCCAAATCATTGCACCAATCAGATATTATGATTGGGTATCAAACTTAGTACCTACTAGGAAGAAAACAGGTGAAATTAGATTATGTGTCAATTTTAGAAATCTCAATAAAGTATCATTGAAGGATAATTACCCTTTACCCAAGATGGATCATATTTTACAAAGGGTAGTTGGTTCTTTTAGGATATCTTTATTGGATGATTTTTCAGGATATAACTAGATACTTGTCCAAAAGGAAGACCAAGCCAAAACAACTTTTACCACTCCTTGGGGCACTTTCATGTATGTGAAAATGCCTTTTGGTTGGATGAATGTTGGAGCTACTTTTCAGAGGGCTATGGACATAGCCTTTGCTAAGGAAATACATGAATTTTTGGTTATTTATTTAGATGATATTACTGTATTTTCTAAGTCAAATAATGAACACTTGGATCATTTGAGACAAGTTTTTATTAAATGTAGAAAATTTGGTATATCTTTAAATCCTAAGAAAACTCTTTTTGGACTAGAGGAAGGAAAATTATTAGGACACATAATTTCAAAGGAAGGTATTAGGATAGATCTTGCAAGAATAGAGTTCATTCTAAACATTCATCCACCTAGAAATATCAAAGAGTTACACACATTTTTAGGTAAAATCAATTTTTTAAGAAGATTTATTTCTAACTTGGCAGAAATCATCAGAGAACTGAATAACATGCTTAAAAAGGACTCTGTTTTAAAATGGACAGTTGAAGCAAAAAAATCATTTGAATCTATTAAACATGCTTTAACAAAAACACCAATCCTAATCAGACCAGACTTCAAGAAATATTTTATAATCTTTTCGTTTGCCTCAGAACATGCCATAGCTGCAGTTTTATTGCAAAAAAAAGACCAAGGTTTTGAACAACCTATAGCATTTTTCAGTAAAACCCTTAGAGATGCACATTAGAAATATAACATAATGTAAAAACAAGCTTTAGCCTTGGTTAAAGCTATAAAATATTTCAGAGTGTACATTCTTTACTCCCACATTATTGCCTATGTCCGTAATTCTGTAGTCAAAGATATTCTTACACAGGATGGGCCAGATGGAAGAAGAGGAAAGTGGATTGCCACTATACTTGAATATGTCATAGATATTAAACCAACCAAACTCATAAAAGGACAAGGTCTAGCCATACTGATGGTTGAATCCAATTGTAATGCTTTAGATATAAATTTTATTGCTCAGGTTGATAACCAGGAAGAGATGGCGACTCCATTGATCAGTGAAGCCTTTTTAGACTCACCATGGTACTTAGATATTATCTTTGTAATTACACATTTACAAGCTCCTCTTGGATTAACAAGGACTAAAGCTAGATTTATTAAACTCAAAGCAATGAGATTTCGTATTATGAATAATGTGCTTTATTGGAAAGAACAAAGTGGGATATTACTAAACTGTTTACTGAAAACAAAAGCTGACAAAATTCTTGGAGAATTTCATGCAGGTGATTGTGGAGGACACTTATACAAGAAAAGTACAACAGATAAGATTCTTAGAGCTGGTTTCTACTGACCTACATTATTTTCTGATGTGAAAAAATTTGTTACCTCATGTCACAAATGTCATATTTTTGAAGGAAAAAATAAGTTGTTACCTTTACCCTTAAAGCCGATTTCTACTGAGATGCTATTTCAACAATGGGGTTTATACTTCATTGGAGAAATTCACCCTCCATCCTTTGGCCAACACACGTGGATATTGACTGCCACAGATTATTTCACTAAGTGGATTGAAGCCATTCCTACCAGACAAGCCACTGATTCAGTCATTATATCTTTCATAGAAAACAACCTTTTATCTAGATTTGGATGCCCACAGAAAATAATTATTGATAATGCAACAGAATTTAAATCTAAGAAGATGATTTCCTTTTGTCACAAGTACCATATTACCCTAGGCCACTCTACTAATTATTACCCTCAGGGTAATGGCTTAGTTGAATCTTCAAATAAAAGCCTTGTGAATATCATTAAAAAACTACTTGAAGAAAATAAGAAAGTTTGGAATAAAAAGTTAGTCTACGCCTTATAGGCAGATAGACTTACCACCAAAAAGTCAATTGGAACTTCTCCGTACCAAATTGTTTATGGGATGGATGCAGTTTTCCCATCATCTTTAGGTGTTCCAGTAATGAAGATTATTCAAGAATCACAAGTAGAGTTAAATGATATACAAAGAAGGATAAATCAAACTATTCATCTGCAACAGACAAGAGAAGAAGTATATGAAAAATCTCAAGTCATTCAAGAGAAAATCAAGAATTTTTTTTATAAAAGAAGTAAAGAAGATGACTTTGCCATTGGAGATAAATTGTTAAAATGGGATTCCAGGATAGAAGAAAAAGGCAAGCATGGAAAGTTTGAATTTCTATGGAAAGGGCCCTATGAAATTTATGGATATAGGGGTAACAATGCTTTCTTCATCAGATATTTGGATGGAAATGATATTCAAGATGGACCAGTTAATGGGAGAATGCTCAAACACTACTATTTGTCTGAGTTAACCAATAGTTAGTCACAGTTACTTTTTACATCATTGCAAATATTCATTGAAGTTTTTTAGATTGGATTGGATATTTTATTTTCAAAGTTGAAGCCTACAGTGGAGGCCTTAATCTTTGAAAAGTAAAATGTCATAAAAATGAGTTTTTGCAGAAAACAGAAGACAATTACTAGATCATCAAGGTCAAAATTGAAGGCTACTAGTCTTAGAGTTCTTGACATTTCACCAGGAAATGGCATCCCCATGTGAAGCCGCTGTTATGGTCCTATAATTATAGGATTCATAATTTGGAATTGACTTATGATAGTCTTGTAAAATATGTACATACCTTGCTTTCTGCAAGTTGTTTTCCCATATTTTGTAAAAAAAAAAAAATTAGAAAATAAAAAAGAAGGTAAAAGTCCTAAAAGAAATATCAAAGGACTTAGAAAAAATATAGACCCCAAAAGAAAAAAGAAATAAAACATGAAAGTGTGCAAATCCAAATGCCACTACTTTTTACTTTGTTACTGATGATTATGGAAGAGTGTCAATAAATGCCATAATCCATGACGAGTTGAACTGCTTAAACTTGACTTGTCATGATTTCAATTTTATTGTTGTAGAATAGTGAATAAAGATTAGTCAGACAGTTTAATCCTTAATAATTAGTAGATAGATATAGAATAAAGAGGAGCTCACTAGTTTAATCTGAGCCCTCGGATGATATAAGGTATATTTAGATATTTTTATGCTTTCAAAAGAATAAAATGTTTCAAGGTAGCAAGCTCAAATGCACCTGCGAACTAGAAGAAAACAATTGTCAGATTAAAGTTGGGTAGGTAGAAAGAAGTGGGAAAAGCATGTAATATTCATCACCGAGCATATAATCACTAATTTCCCCTCCCCTATAGTTATTCTACATTCTAGACTTTGATTCAAAGAGGCTCAGAGCATTTCTCTGACTTCTGTTGGGACTGGATCCAAGGCTCAATGACTAATAAGTTAAAAGTGCTGAATTCCTATATTAAATCCCTAATTAT
Source organism: Pinus albicaulis (assembly GCA_034641835.2). Classification (NCBI taxonomy): domain Eukaryota; kingdom Viridiplantae; phylum Streptophyta; class Pinopsida; order Pinales; family Pinaceae; genus Pinus; species Pinus albicaulis. The sequence continues at coordinate 91,379 of JAXQQM020080123.1, read as the reverse complement.
CATCATTTACCCTTCATACACTCATTACTATTCAATTTCATAAGTAAGCACCTTTTTTACTTAATGAAATATGAAATTCCCCATTTGACTAACTCCATCATACATAGCATAAAAACCCTCAAAAACATTATATCCAAAGTAAAAGTGATGACATTATGAATGATAAAGCCTTGCTTTAAGATTTCACTTTTCTTAGTTATATTAGTGTATTTTTGATGTATTACATTGTCCCTTGTCATACTAACTTCTAATTTATTTATTAAATCCCTAAAAATGACATTTTCCTATTAATATAATTCCATTTATATTAATACCCTTTAAACCCACTATTATAAGCTTTTATGTCAAAGTAATTATCCACATGCGGAAATAAAAAGCCCCAATTACAACTCCTTTGGCATAAAATTAACAATATGTAAATATCCCGCCCCCCTATAGTCATTAAGCTCCCATGGTTTAATAAACTATATAATACTTTGTAAATAAACGTTTCTATCCCTGCATTAAACGAATAACCCAAGGTTTATTTGCGAAAGAACTAAAGCTTATATCATGTTTCACACTGGCTTTTCTTTGTATTTTCAGCTATATATTAGCCTCACGCTATACATAGTTTAACCCAAGTTAAAACCCACTTAACCCACCTCACGCACCCCGACATACGTATAAACCTTTGCTATCATACTATAGCCCCGCTTATATACCTAACCCTTTATTTTTCACATAAGAACTTTGGTTAAAATGTATATTATACAAAGTTTTTTATAACATTTTCCATTCGCCACCACGTACATAGACCTCGGTCCCACCACCTTTTTGACCGCAGCTTTCCTTTTAATCCCGACCATTCACTCCAATCATCCAGATCCAATCCACGATGATGAGTTTTGCGCTCGAAACATAAACGATGACCCCAAGCCAAAAGTAGTGCGAAAAATGATGTTTTGATGAATCCACCTCCCATGACGTGGCAAGCTTTTATTGGATCACGCTCGTTTCAATAAAAACTACTTACAACCATAACTCAACGCGAAAACTACTGACGGTTTCACATCCAAACCACTCCCGCCTTTTTGATAAGATCTACATTGAATGCATTAATAATAATTAAAAATCAAAGGTTAAAACCTTTATTATAAAAAATTATATGCATTATTTGTGTATTCATCTACACCCGACTGTTATTTGAGCCCCCGATTGTTATTTGAGCTTCCGACTATGTTTTAAGTCTTTCATTCCCATTTCAAGACTATTTTCACCGCAGATTTCCAGATTCAAGACCAGAATACACTTGTTCTGCTCCAACAAATCGAAATATAGCTCAAATTCAACTGCAGAATTATTCAAGATCCCTTTCAACAGTCAAAATACCTGCAAAAAAGGTATTTTCCCAACTCTAGCCTGCAAATTTCACAGTTTAGGCCTTCAACTGAACCGATTGACCTTCAAAAAGATAATTCATTCATATAATTTGCCCAAAAACGCTCAAAACTAGGGCAAAATCTCGCAAATTTTCCCATAATTCACTGATTCATGAAAGCTTCATTAAAAGCCAAATCCTCAGTTTAAAACCCCTGAAAGATTGATTCCATAGTTAGAAAAGGTTTTAAAACCTACATATTACCTAAAAAGTCTCTTTTGCAGTCCTAGTCATTCAGAAAACCATTGTTTTATGTCTTAAACTAGTTTTACCCATCCCAGATTCCTAATTAAGCACTGAAGCACCCACTATCATCATCTTTGCCTATAATATTGCTCAATTACCATCTGTTAAGGAAATTCAACTATTGCAAACTGTTTAATCTTGCTTTAGTTATTTAAAAATGACCAAGAAACAAATAACACCTAAAGTTGGAGTCTCTGGTCCTGTTAAACCTGGAGGATCCAAACCTCCTAAGTCTGAAGCAGCAAAAGCCCTAAAATCCACTGCTGCACTCACTGCAAAAACCACTGTGTTTGTCAATCTCCTTCAGCCACCAATACCTAATGAAGAAATCATCCCCTTGATTTATTTGGATTATAAAATTGCAGACCTGTTGAAGCCTAGAAAATCTCTGCTTCAAACATCGGGGAAAACCACCCGGTCGGGACCTTAAGGCAACTCCTTTTCCATTTGGTATGGTGGCTCCGACTAGATTTAAAGGACCAGTTTCCTTGTAACTAAATGGATTGGATTGGATGGGTGGAAATGGGACTAAACTAACTGAAATAAAACTATCTAATTTAAGCTAAATACTGATAAAGAAATTCTAACACTAACCCGGGTAATTATATGTGAATACAACTTAAGATTGTTTCAATTCAAAAATAACCATGAAAATGTATTATTAATTAAATTGAAATGTGCAAAAACAAATAAAGATAGCTCTGTTTAAGAAATTAAACAGAGTTATATAAACATATTGCATTCATCATTGTATACCATTTACATGTAACTATGAAAAATAACGTTTCAACTATACTTAGAAATGATATATAAAAGGAAGCGTTGTTAAAACAAATATACATATAAATGATAGCAATTTTAAAACGAATATCATAAAACAAAAGAGATCAACAGTGAACAGATAGAAATACCTTGTTCATCTTAAAGAATTTCAAATGCAATCTGATACTCTACCCAATAACTCTAATGAAAAATCAAACTCCAAGGTACAGAAATGCAACACTTCAAAGATAATTCCGCATGAAAATCACCAGATGTGATCCTTTTCAAAAAATATATAAGACAATGGAGTATAGAAATGCAATCTCCAAGTCCAAAAATATTAAGATCCAGGACCCCTCTCTAAATGCATGAGAGGGGTTTAAATACTACTTAACTAACTCTAAAAATAGTTTATTACAAAAAATAAGGATTCGGTTTAATGACCGTCCTTTTCCTAGGCTAAAATACAGTGAAATTAAAACTAAATCTATCTGTCTATTAACTTGATCTTTTCTCTTGCAGGCATCTAGCATAGTTTTGAGAAGATGCGGTTGACCGACTTCATAACTCAACTGTCCTGAAAAGACAGAGTCGGCAAGCGTAGGAGCAATCTTCTCCGTAGCATTGATGATACAATTGAGCGCACTGTGATGACTGTGTGGCTTTACCAAGTACATCCAGTATGAGGCCCAATTCAATCTTGTCAGCTCTTGGATGGATTTTTCTCTTTCTTCTGACTTTTGCCTCCATTCTGTATGCAGTTGATTTGCCTGTGGGAGATATCCTGGAATAGTTTCAGAAATCAAGTTAGATTTGTGTAAATTGTCATTTACAAAATCAGTGAGAGTGTTTGCCGCTGTAGATGCCTCCTCTGCTGCCCTTTCTGCCCTTCTGATTTGTGCATCCCAATTATTAAACATTATTTCTTTATGGTTCTCGTTAATGATGGGTGCACCAGCTTTTCTGCCTTCTTCTATCTTTTTCCATGCTAGATAATCATTGATCTTTTCATTAATCAAATCATAATCATTTCGTAAATCTACGACATGATTTGTGATTTTATCGCTCTCTTGGCACAAAGAATTTCATTGCAATATTTTTTGGCAGCAAACTTCCTCTTGTTGCAGTAGTTGATTGTTCAAAGAGATGGTTTATAAAATGAATTCTGGAAGCTTAGGATCATCTTTATGCTGTTCTTGGATAATCTGTATTTGTTTGTCTTTATCAGCCAGGCTTTTTTGATGTCTTGTTTGCATTTCTTGAAGTTGTTGTTGTAACTCTTCAAGTTTTAATTGTGCTTCCTTATTGGCCTGTACCTGTTGCAATTGCTGTTGCAGAGCTTTTATCTGTTCTTCTTTTTCATCCAACAAGAGTTGTATCTCAACTGCTTTATCAATTGTTGCAGAAGCATAAGCTCCTGTTATTTGAGATAACTTAGTGAGATTATAAGTAGGCTCTGTGGCAGGATCTTTCCACAAAACATCTACTTGTTTTGCTTCAATAGCAATTGAACTTTCTATTTTTCTCTAATTCCTTTGTCTCTTTACTACTGCTTTGTATTTTGGGCTATAAAATACATCTAGAGGAGGAATGTCCTCTACATTAAGTACAATTTCAGAGGAGGGTGTGATTGGTATGTGCTCTGTTACTGCGGCTGTGCTGCTTGTTCCTGTGCTCAAAACTTTGGTCGTCTGGATAGGGGTCTGTACATTATGTCCTTCTATATTAATCAATTGATTAAAGGTTTCCCATTCTTTATCTAACTCAATGGTGACTGGCTGTTGCTGTACATCGGGTGGAGGAGGATTTGTTTGTTGAGAAGTCAAAATTTGCTGTTGAGTAAGCTATTTAGATTGTGCAGAATCTTTAATGGATTCTTCCATTTTATCTTCCTTTTCTTTAGACTTATTGGAGTGTTCAGAATCTCTGTTAGATTTTGATTTGGATTTACCTGTACTTGAACTGCCGTTAAGACTAACACTAGGAGTTTGCTCCCTTGCAGGCTCTAAGCGTAGATTATCCAAAGGAATAGGAATTAGTCTCCTTTCTCTGTAAAGCTTGAATTCCTGGAATTCCTCTGGAGATAGCTGAGATTGAGCTGAATTCAAAACTTCTTTGAATGAATTTCTTGCTTGGAACATATCATCAAAAAGATCTTGTTCCCCGGAAAATTCCCTTACTTTGATTGCATTGGTAAAATTCTTAACAATATCATTTGGGTCAAATAACCTTCTTGAGAATTTGAACAGCTATAGGCATGTAACGTTGCCTATCTCTTGAAATGCATGACCAATATCAAACAGTGAAAATGTTCCACATTTTATGGGAAATTGTGGCCAAATGCCCTTTTTCTTGTCTTTTAAATCTTTTGTTATACCTCCCTAGCCACAGGTCTGATAGGCAATTTCCCGAGCTACAAGTCTATCTGGAACATATAAGGGTAAAACATGGGGAGAAGCATAACTTCCAAAAACCCTAATATAGGTGAACAATTCTTCTCCAAACCATCTCGCGACGGGGAGAATATCAACCTCTGTTTCCGAGGATAACCTTAGGGCATCCTTATTATACAATGTTCTGTACAATGCCAGCATTATTCCATGACAAATTTGGTAAAAATGGGGGACAAACTTAGACTCCCAGAGTTCTTTATGGTACACATGAATGGGCAAAGGATCGTGGATATTCCATTTCCAGCCCATCACAGGGAATTTAGAGACATAGCAGATGGCGTCCATGACATAAGCAGATAAATAAAAAGGCGGATAAACCCGCTGGGAAACATTTCGTTTAGACCGGTAATGAAAAATAGCAGTGGTGAGATTATCGGATAGGATTTTGGCCCAATCTACAATTGTAGAATTAACAACCGCATTCAACAAAGGAAGCCATTCGGGTAATATCATATTTATGTCAGGCTTTCCAAAAAGCCTGCATAACATGGCAGCAGTAAAACAATAAGGAGAGGTAAGTGAACCCGTGTTGTACATACCTTGTTTGTTCTTCTTCAATGGTTCACTTCTTTTGGTCCACTCCTTTGTGCATTCTGCCAAATTTGAGTGTTCTTTGGAAAAATCTTCCATAAATTGCTTGTTGAAAGTCGCCTGAGGTTCTGGCAGCTTATACATTAATCTCAGATCTTCTATGGTGAATGACCCGATTAGCTCTTCCGATGGAGTTATGAATTGTCTGTCTGAAATATCTGTGCTATCCAGCACCCATCTCACCATGTCTGTATATGGGAGAATCCTTGGCCTTGCTGCTATTCTATATAGAAATGAGAAAGCCAAGTCTCTAAGGGTTGCTTCGGACGTATTCTTTGAACCTGCTGTAGCTGCAACTTTGATCACCACAGGGTTTTCATCTTCTAACAGATTATACATTCCTTCCCAAGTGGATATACCGGCGTCCTTGTTACAGGCGGTGTCTGCGTATAGCGAAGCCATTTCTTTGTTCTCAGAATTTGAGCTCTTCTCCTTCTTACCCATAGTATTTAGCGGAAGCTTTGTATAGTGGTCTGCTCCTTCGTGCCTGCGTTTTACGAATAAATGAGAGTAATGATATAAGAAAGGTGATGAGACTGTTTTGAATGTGAAAGCGGATGAAATATAATATTTAAATTGTGAAACGACTTTCAATCTAAAAACAATCTCATTTCACATTAATAATCAATCCAATCATTTAATATAATCATTAAAGCGCATAACGGATTTGACATATGGGAAGATTGCCTTGGGATAGCGCGCCTATATGAATCTGCGACATTGCGATCTGCGATTTTCTGCGCAATATCGCAATATCGCTATGTCGCAATATCGCAAAATGAAGTCATCGCAGTCATAAAAATAGCGCAAAAGTGGAAATTGTGCAATAGTGCAAAAGCGCATATCGCAAAAGCGCAATAGCGCAAAATCGCAAAAGCGCAATAGCACAAAAAGCGCACAATCGCAAAAGTGCAAAATCGCAAAAGCGCAAAATCGCAAAAGCGCAAAATTGATAAGAGCGCAAAAGATATTTATTAATCATTTCTGTTTTCTGCGCTATGCGATCTGCGATCAATGCGTTTTATATATACTATTTTGTTATGGATGCGCTATCTTGTTTCAAGAGCAATTTTATTATAATCTATCATAAACTAAAGTGTTTCTAAATATTCTTTCTAAGGGATTTCTATAAGTTTATGATAGAAAGTTTTATTTGAAAGGCAAACAAATCCTAATTGATTTTTTTTTGGATTTTTAACTAAGGGTCCCCATTTATTTAGTATTATTACTAATAATAAATAAAAAGGGGAGTTGTTGCTGGTCACAACAATTGGCGATTCACTGAAAGAAACAGTTATCTCTGAAAAAATAAAATGAACATTCTATCTTTAGTAAATAAAGGTTTTTAAAGATAATGAAAACTATCTTAGGATAATTCAAATAAAATGTCACTATGAAAAAGAAAATAAAAATCATCTCATAATTTCTTTCTAGTTCTTTAAGAAATAAAAACATTTTGGGTTATATCAAGCTTTGATTGGTGTTAATAATGAAGTAAGTGGATCTCTCCAAGTTTTGGTTTTATAATATACTCTATTGCCATAGGTATTGCCTCTGCTTCCAGCAAACGTTCATAGTCTCGACAGGGTTACCTTTAAACCATTAACCATTCATTGTCCCATCCAACTAAAATTATGACTTTTTAAAAGATAAATTCATAAGACCTATTATCTCATGTTTTTTGTCTTTTATTTATTTTTATTTTAAGAGCCATTGTTCTGGTTTGGTAGCTAGTTAATAATAATGCCATTCACTAGTTATAATTAAACTGAACAAGCTGGCTCGTGATGAGACCCCTTGTCTTATATTTATAAGCCATTACCCTGTTTTGGTATGCAGTATTGGTAATGTCAGTTTTATTACTCTTTATGAACATGGTAAGTCAGCTCGTAATGAGACCTCTTATCTCTTAAATTTTTTTGTATAATCTCTTAGAATTACATTCTAAAAAAAAATCACAATTTAAATGGATGGGGTGAAATAGTTTTATCCTTAAGAATCAATGGATGACAATTTTCAGAGTTTTTTGAATTCCAAAACTTTGAAAAAATCTATACTTTGATAGATAACCTTTCTCTGCTTAATAAACTTTATAATGATTTACATTTTCCTCAAGTTTTCAAAAGATCATGTAAATGATTGAAATAATCTTTTCAAAGTTTAACATCTTATTTTAAACTATTCAAAAACTATGATCATTACTTTAAAAATTCTTATTTACACAAAATAAATATTTATAATATTTTTCCGAATAAATTTTCTCAAATAGTAAACAGTCAATCAGAGACTCATAAACAACCTTTATTTGTAAAAACAAAAACAATCAACAACTTTACAGAAAGAAATATATATAGTTTAAGAAGGGGTTACCTCCTTATGAAAAGAATTTCTTCAAGATAAGCCCATTTACAGGAAGAGGCTCTCTCTTACCTGTTAGATCTTGGAGTATGAATGTATTTGAGCTTATCTTCTCAACGATCTGAAATGGTCCAAGCCACATTTTCTGAAACTTGGTATGTTTACCTTTTTCTTTGTGTGCTTTATCCCATTTCAAAACGAGATCACCAATTGACAAAATTTTTGAGCCGGTAGAACTTGCATCAAAAGAAGATTTTACAAGCTGTTGATGTTTTTCATGAGTAATTTTTGCTTTATCCCTATCTTCTTCTAATTTAAGGATTTGATCATATCTTAATTGAATGGATGAGGAAGGATTTTCTTCAATAAACTGCACTAGGGCTAATGATGGAAGTGTTAAGTTTGATGGTATCACAGCTTCTTTTCCATAAACCAGATTGAAAGGTGAAGTCCCTATTGAAGCTTTTTCAGTGATACGATCAGCCCATAATGCAAAGATTAAAGATTTGTGCCAATTCTTTTGATTTTGATCAACATTCCTTTTAATGATTTTGATAAGGTTTTTATTAGTGGATTCAGCCAAACCATTACCGCGTGGATAATAATTTGCTGAATATTTTAATTTAAAACCTCTTTTGACTGCAAATTAAATTAAACTATTTCCAGAGAAGTAAGATGCATTATCAAAGACAAGAGCTTGAGGTACACCAAACCTGGTTATGATGAATTGATCTATGAAATCAATAATTGCATCAGAATTGGCTACCTTCAAAGGAATTGCCTCTACCCACTTTGTAAAGTAATCATTTGCAGTAAGGATGTACTTGTGCTGTTTGGAAGAATGAGGTACTATCTCACCAATAATGTCAAGCCCCCATTGTTCGAATGGTTGCTCAATAGTTACTGGTTGCAAAGGAAAAGCTGGTTTCCTTTGTATTCCACTTGCAGTTTGACAAATTTGGCACTTCCTAATGTAATCATGCGTATCTTTAAAAAGGGTAGGCCAGTAATAACCAGCATGAATTATTTTGTGAGTTGTGTTATCACCTCCAAAATGACCTCCTACTGGTCCATCATGTAATTCCTGCAAAACCTTTTCAGCTTCAGTCTTTTCTAAACATCTTAATAAAATTGAATCATAATTTTTTCTAAATAACACATTATCAATGATTTGGTATTTAATAGCCTTTAACCTTAAAGCGCGTTTACTCTTATAGCTGAGATTAGAAGGAGCATACCCATTTTTCAAGTAATAGATAAGATCAGCATACTGAGATCCGGAATTTATAACACTTATCTGACTTACTTGAATATCTTGATTTGAATCTTGATTTTCTGGTATGTTATGAGCTCCTGCCAATAATCTGCAAAAACCTTGTCCTCTAACAATCTTAGCTAGTTTAATATCAATATCATATTCTTGCAAGGATGTTACCCAGTTAGCTCTCTTTTCTCCTACTTCTTTTTGAATTAATAATTGCCTCACTGCAGAGAATGGGACAATGATTTTTGTATGTGTCTTTAAGAGAAAAGGTCTGAAATGTTTGATTGATTTAAACACAGCAAAGGCTTGTTTTTCAACATCGGAATAATTAAGCTCAGCTCCTTGCAGATTTGAGCTAAAGAAAGAAATTGGTGCTTCGATTTCTTGATCATTGAGTTGTGTTAAAATGGCTGCATAAGATGTTTCAGAGGCCAAAGTATACAAAGTAAAATCTTTAGAAAAATCCGGGTTATTCAATGCTGGTGCATTAATGATCGCTCGCTTGATTGAATCAAACGCTTCTTTTTCTTTATGCGTCCATTTGAATATTGAATTCTTCTTGAGAATATTTTGCATAGGTAAAACAATTAAAGAAAAATCAGGAATAAATCTTTTAACAAAATTAATTTGTCCAAGAAATGATTGCATGGATTTTTTGTTATGTGGTAAAGAAATATCAGAAATTTCTTTCACTCTATCTGGATCAATATATATACCATCTTTTGACACAACAAATCCTAAGATTTTTCCTTAATCTAAAGCAAAGAAAGATTTCTTGGGATTTAAGGAGATACCAAACTTTCTACATCTTTCAAATATTTGTTTTAAATCATGTAGATGATTGGCTCTCTTTTTTGAAAATACTATTATGTCATCAAGATAAACAACAAATGATTTATTGATCATACCTTTGAATGCTATATCCATGGCTCTTTGAAAAGTTGCTCCTGCATTTATTAGACCAAAAGGCATTTTCTGATAAGCATAAGTCCCCCATTTTGTTCTGAAAGTTGTTTTCAATCTGTCATCTAGATGAACTAAAACTTGATTATAGCCCGAAAATCCATCGAGAAAAGACATAAGTTCAGAACCAGCTACCTTTTGAAGTATCTGTTCCATGGTTGGCAATGGAAAATTGTCTTTTAAACATGCCTTGTTTAAATTTCTGAAATCAATACAGATTCTTATATCACCATTCTTCTTCCTTACAGGTACCATATTGGAAACCCGATTAGAGTGCCTGACTGGAAAAATGATTTTGGCTTTCAAAAGTTTATTAAGTTCTGATTTGATTTGACTTTCGAGATTTGGATGGATCTTTCTCAACTTCTGTTGAACATGTTTAATATCAGGAAGCATTGGAATTGTATGTTGAATAATCGAAGTATCATATGTTTTTAGATCATCGTAATTCCAAGCAAAAACGTTTTTATACTTGTTCAGCAGTTTAATGAATGCATTCCTTTCCTCCGGTGTTAAATTGAGTCCTAATTTAACGTTTTGAGGTTTAGAATCAGAACCAAGATTTACTAATTCAAACTTCAAAGTTGAGCTTTGAAGTTTCGTATTAGTAATTTTCTTGAATCTGTCTCTAATGTCATATAAATCCTCTAATTTAACAACAAATTTTGGAATGGGGTTTTCATTACCTTTTGAAGCAATTTGTAAATCAGGATCATCTTCGTCAATAATTTGCTCATCATATGATTTCTCTGAAGTCATGAAATATAGAATATCTTTATCATGATAGAATACTCTCCAATTTGTAACATTATCTGGGACAGATGGACGGAAAATAAATTCTACAGAAAACCTATCAGGACTGCAATCTTTAGCAGGTAAGAGTTTAGATGCAACATTAGCTAACAAGTCGGCTGATGTATTCTGATTCCTAGGAATTGGAGAAATATTGAATGCTAAAAAATGAGTGGTGAGGTCTTGTACTAGGGTTTGATAGTGTTTAAGATGTCCTGAAAGGCAATGAATAGTATTCCTAACTTGTTTAATGACAATTTCAGAATCACCAAAAACTTTCAAGTATTTAACATCTAACCCTATAGCTTTATAAAGTCCTTGAACCAAGGCTTCATATTCTGCGGTATTGTTAGTACACTCAAATTCTAATCTACATGACAGCATGGTTTTCTCCCCATTTGGATCAATTAGGATGCATCCAGCTCCAGCTCCATCACTATATTTCGATCCATCAAAATATAATGACCAAAATAAAGACTTATCTATTGGCTTATCTACAATTACATCAGAAATATTTACAATTCTGGAAGTATCAGATTGTGAAAAATTTTCTATCTGAGAAACAAAAGTATTGACAGAAAAAGGTGATTCAAGAGCTTTGAAATTTCCAAGGAATGATTCAGCAGAATAGCCTCCAAGAATATTGTTGTTGAATGCTACAGGTTCATTAGGTTGTTCAAATTCAGTGACAGTGTGCATCATATGTTTTTCTTGTTCAATTTTGATTTGATTTGGTTTCCCTTTGTAGGGAAGCCACATGTGTGAATAATCGGTTGAGATATAACCATTAAGTTTCGCAGACCAGTCCCTGCTCAAGATTAATCCATAGAATTCAGGAATATCAGCAATCAGAATATCAATTCTTTGGACAATCCTAGGATCTGAGGCTAATCTGATAGTAACTGAATTTATTTCTCCTACCACTTGGACTTTAGAGCGATCCAACTGAACGATATGAACTGCTGATTTCTGTGGTTCAATATTCAATTTAGCACAGACAGAAGTAGGCATTATATTGGAGGAAGCTCCAGAATTAATCAAACAATTGTGCAGATTTTTGTTGTACATCTCATAAGTCAAAAGAAAAGGAGGAGTTTGAGAATTTGACTTTTCCCCAATGAGCACAGTATCAGTAGCATCTACCTTATCTGGTGGCTTACCAGTTCCTCTTGCTGCTTTTGCAACTACACCGCTTGGTAAAGGAGCAATTGGTGTAGCGTTTAATTCTTTCAATAGCAACTTTTGCTGGTGTTTCAGTTTGCTGAGTTCATGTAAGGGAATGTTGGCTTTAATCTTTTTCATGTCTTCAACAATATTGTATTCCATAGGATCTGACACTACTAAAGTTTTTGTTGTTGATGTGAGAGGATTAGAAGAAGATGGCTGATTTTGAGTAGGTAATGGAGAATTTTTCTTTACAGTGGGTTTGTCTTTGGTACTTGGAGTTGTAATTTTCTTTTTAGGAACTTTTTGCACTGGTTCTGCTGTAGATTTAATCCTAGTACTTACACGCATAGCTTCTTCACTATCAGAATTAGGGAGAATAAAATCCCACATTCCATTCAATTCAGCTATTTCTTCATTTTCCTCTTCTTGATCTGATACCATAGATGTATCTTCTTCTTCTTCCTCTTCTTCTGATTCTGAATTAGAGATTACATTAGGAGGTTTAGATTCAACTTGGTTTCTTCTAAAATTTCGGAATGGTTTCTTGGTTGAAGTTTCAGCCACTTGTTTTTTAATTTCAACCATTTCATTTGACATGGTTTTAAGAACTTTCTGTAAACCTTCCATGTCATATGGATCTTTGGCCTTTTTCTTTGAATCATCTCTGAAGCTGACCTTCTTTGATTTCCTTTCTTCAATAGCATTTTTCTTTTCCAGAGAAGTAATACATTTTTCCACTGCAATAGCTTCTTTCATATTCTCAGCTAATGTAGGCTTTGCAGCTCTGTCTACAAAAATTGCTATGTTTGAGGGTAAGACAGTTATATACCATTCGATTCTGACTTGCTCACTAGGTTGTGAATCTATATGAATTTTGTTCAAGAGTTTGTTGAATCTATCATTGAATTCTTTTATAGGTTCCTTGGGTTCTATTTTCAAATTTGAGAGATCATTGAGTAAAGTTGCAATTGATCGGTCATCTTCAAATTTGGTCAAAAAATGGTCTGCAAAAATGTCCCAACTTGTTATAGATCCTGATGGTAATGAAAAATACCATGATCCTGCTACTCCCTGAAGAGTATATGGGAATAATCTAACTACAACATCTTCATGTATGAAACCATTCAAATTAATAGCCAGCATAAAATTATTGATATGTTCTTCAGCTTGAATGTTAAGATCTGGGCTAAACTTTGGAAGCCATTTTCCAGGATTGTCTGGTAAATCATGTAAAGGTGCAGCCATGTTGACTGCTCCTGGAGTAGACCATGGTCTCTGTGCCATTATTGGGACGACTATTGGAGAAATAGTAGAAACTGGTGGTATTTGAATTGAAGTGGTTGGAATAGATGATGTTGAGATTGATGAGTATTGAGGAGAAGATGTTTGTGGAGATGATGATTGAAGAGATGATGATGAAACAACTGCACTTTGTTGAGTTGTGGTTTTGGAAACAGGTGATTGAATATGAGATTATGAACTTGTATCACTTTCTGTTTCTGATTGAATTCTTTTTGTTTTGCCCTTACTAGGTAAAGGAAATTCTTTTGGAGGAATACCAAGTTTTTCACTTTGCAACCTAGTAAGAGGTTTCGAAGGAATAAATTTTGAAGTTACACTACCTTCAGATATTTCAGACTCTTCAAGAGATAATGAGAATACTTTTAATTTATGAATTAGATCTTGAACTTCAGGAGACTCGGGTTGTTATTTGTCTGAATGTTTTGAGATTTTGGTAGTGCGTGTCTGAATATTTTCTGCAATTTCTTCTCTTGGATTCTGAATTTCAGAAGAAATTGAAGAAGTTAATGAGGGTGTTTTGCTCTCAGAATGGCTTGTGGATAAATATTTACTTGCCATTCATATCTCAGGCCCTCGTTCTAGCGCCAAAAATTTTGAAGCCTAGAAAATCTCTGCTTCAAACATCGGGGAAAACCACCCGGTTGGGACCTTAAGGCAGCTCCTTTTCCGTTTGGTATGGTGGCTCCGACTGGATTTAAAGGACCAGTTTCCTTGTAACTAAATGGATTGGATTAGATGGGTGGAAATGGGACTAAACTAACTGAAATAAAACTATCTAATTTAAGCTAAATACTGATAAAGAAATTCTAACACTAACCCGGGTAATTATATGTGAATACAACTTAAGATTGTTTCAATTCAACAATAACCATGAAAATGTATTATTAATTAAATTGAAATGTGCAGAAACAAATAAAGATAACTCTGTTTAACAAATTAAACAGATTTATATAAACATATTGCATTCATCATTGTATACCATTTACATGTAACTATGAAAAATAACGTTTCAATTATACTCAGAAATGATATATAAAAGGAAGCGTTGTTAAAACAAATATACATATAAATGATAGAAATTTTAAAACGAATATCATAAAACAAAAGAGATCAACAGTGAACAGATAGAAATACCTTGTTCATCTTGAAGACTTTCAAATGCAATCTGATACTCTATCCAATAACTCTAATGCAAAATCAAATTCCAAGGTACAGAAATGCAACACTTCAAAGATAATTCCGCATGAAAATCACCAGATGTGATCCTTTTTAAAAATATATAAGACAATGGAGTACAGAAATGCAATCTACAAGTCCAAAAATATTAAGATCCAGGACCCCTCTCTAAATGCATGAGAGGGGTTTAAATACTACTTAACTAACTCTAAAAATAGTTTATTACAAAAATTAAGGATTCGGTTCAATGACCGTCCTTTTCCTAGGCTAAAATACAGTGAAATTAAAACTAAATATATCTATCTATTAACTTGATCTTTTAGCTTGCAAGCATCCAGCATAGTTTTGAGAAGATGCGGTTGACCGACTTCAGAATTCAACTGTCCTGAAAAGACAGAGTTGGCAAGCGTAGGAGCAATCTTCTCTGTAGCATTGATGATACAATTGAGCGCACTGTGCTGACTGTGTGGTTTTACCAAATACATCCAGTATGAGTCCCAATTCAATCTTGTCAGCCCTTGGATGGATTTTGCTCTTTCTTCTGCCTTTTGCCTCCATTCTTTATGCAGTTGATTTGCCTGTGGGAGATATCCTGGAACAGTTTCAGAAATCAAGTTAGCTTTGTGTAAATTTTCATTTACACAATCAGTGAGAGTGTTTGCCGCTATAGATGCCTCCTCTGCTGCCCTTTCTGCCCTTCTGATTTGTGCATCCCAATTATTAAACAGTATTTCTTTATGGTTCTCGTTAATGATGGGCGCCCCAGCTTTTTTGCCTTCTTCTGTCTTTTGCCATGCTAGATAATCATTGATCTTTTCATTAATCAAATCATAATCATTTCGTAAATCTACGACATGATTTGTGATTTTATCGCTTTCTTGGCACAAAGAATTCCATTGCAATATTTTTTGGCAGAAAACTTCCTCTTGTTGCAGTAGTTGATTATTCAAAGAGATGGTTTCTGAAATGAATTCTAGAAGCTTAGGATCATCCTTATGTTGTTCTTGGATAATCTGTATTTGTTTGTCTTTATCAACTAGACTTTTTTGATGTCCTGTTTGCATTTCTTGAAGTTGTTGTTGTAACTCTTCAAGTTTTAATTATGCTTCCTTATTGGCCTGTACCTGTTGCAATTGCTGTTGCAGAGCCTTTATATGTTCTTCTTTTTCATCCAACAAAATTTGTATCTCAACTGCTTTATCAATTGTTGCAGAAGCATAAGCTCTTGTTATTTGAGATAACTTAGTGAGATTATGAGTAGGCTCTGTGGCAGGATCTTTCCACAAAACATCTACTTGTTCTGGTTCGGTAGCAATTGCACTTTCTATTTTTCTCTTTTTCCTTTGTCTCTTTACTACTGCTTTGTATTTTGGGGTATAAAATACATCCAGAGGAGGAATGTCCTCTACATTAAGTACAATTTCAGAGGAGGGTGTGATTGGTATGTGCTCTGTTACTGCGGCTGTGCTACTTGTTCCTGCGTTCAAAACTTTGGTTGTTTGGACAGGGGTCTGTACATTCTGTCCTTCTACATTAATCAATTGATTAAAGGTTTCCCATTCTTTATCTAACTCAATGGTGACTGGCTGTTGTTGTACATTGGGTGGAGGAGGATTTGTTTGTTGAGAAGTCAAAATTTGCTGTTGAGTAAGCTCTTTAGATTGTGCAGAATATTTAATGGATTCTTCCATTTTATCTTCCTTTTCTTTAGACTTATTGGAGTGTTCAGAATCTCTGTCAGATTTTGATTTGGATTTACCTGTACTTGAACTGCCATTAAGACTAACACTAGGAGTTTGCTCCCTTGCAGGCTCTAAGCGTAGATTATCCAAAGGAATAGGAATTAGTCTCCTTTCTCTATAAAGCTTGAATTCATGGAATTCCTTTGGAGATAGTTGAGCTTGAGCTGAATTCAAAACTTCTTTGAATGAATTTCTTGCTTGGAACATATCATCGAAAGGATCCTGTTCCCTGGCAAATTCCCTTACTTTGATTGCATTGGTAAAATTCTTAACAATATCATTTGGGTCAAATAACCTTCTTGAGAATTTGAACAGCTGTAGGCATGTAACGTTGCCTATCTCTTGAAATGCATGGCCAATATCAAACAGTGAAAATGTTCCACATTTTATGGGAAATTGTGGCCAAATGCCCTTTTTCTTGTCTTTTAAATCTTTTGTTATACCTCCCTGGCCATAGGTCTGATAAGCAATTTCCCGAGCTACAAGTCTATCTGGAACATATAAGGGTAAAACATGGGGAGAATCATAACTTCCAAAAACCCTAATGTAGGTGAACAATTCTTCTCCAAACCATCTTGCGACGGGGAGAATATCAACCTCTGTTTCTGAGGATAACCTCGGGGCATCCTTATTATACAATGTTCTGTACAATGGCAGCATTATTCCATGAAAAATTTGGTAAAAATGGGGGACAAAATTAGACTCCCATAGTTCTTTATGGTACACATGAATGGGCAAAGGATCGTGGATAGTCCATTTCCAGCCCATCACAAGGAATTTAGAGACATAGCAGATGGCGTCCATGACATAAGCAGATAAATAAAAAGGCGGATAAACCCGCTGGGAAACATTTCGTTTAGACCGGTAATGAAAAATAGCAGTGGTGAGATTATCAGATAGGATTTTGGCCCAATCTACAATTGTATAATTAACAGCCGCATTCAACAAAGGAAGCCATTTGGGTAAGATCATATTTATGTCAGGCTTTCCAAAAAGCCTGCATAACATGGCAGCAGTAAAACAATAAGGAGAGGTAAGTGAACTCGTGCTGTACATACCTTGTTTGTTTTTCTTCAATGGTTCACTTCTTTTGGTCCACTCCTTTGTGCATTCTGCCAAATTCGAGTGTTCTTTGGCAAACTCTTCCATAAATTGCTTGTTGAAAGTTGCCTGAGGTTCTGGCAGCTTATACATTAATCTCAGATCTTCTATGGTGAATGACCCGATTAGCTCTTCCGATGGAGTTCTGAATTATCTGTCTGAAATATCTGTGCTATCCAGCATCCATCTCACCATGTCTGTATATGGGAGAATCCTTGGCCTTGCTGCTATTCTATGCAGAAATGAGCAAGCCAAGTCTCTAAGGGTTGCTTCGGACGTATTCTTTGAACTTGCTGTAGCTGCAACTTTTATCACCACAGGGTTTTCATCTTCTAACAGATTATACATTCCTTCCCAAGTGGATATACCGGCGTCCTTATTACAGGCGGTGTCTGCGTATAGTGAAGCCATTTCTTTGTTCTCAGAATTTGAGCTCTTCTCCTTCTTACCCATAGTATTTAGCGGAAGCTTTGTATAGTGGTCTGCTCCTTCGTGCCTGCGTTTTACGAATAAATGAGAGTCATGATATAAGAAAGGTTATGAGACTGTTTTGAATGTGAAAGCGGATGAAATATAATATTTAAATTGTGAAACGACTTTCAATTTAAACACAATCTCATTTCACATTAATAATAAATCCAATCATTTAATATAATCATTAAAGCGCATAACGAATTTGACATATGGGAAGATTGCCTTGGGATAGCGCGCCTATATGAATCTGCGACATTGTGATCTGCGATTTTCTGCGCAATATCGCAATATCGCAATGTCGCAATATCGCAAAATGAAGTCATCGCAGTCATAAAAATAGCGCAAAAGTGGAAATTGCGCAATAGCGCAAAAGCGCATATCGCAAAAGCGCAATAGTGCAAAATCGCAAAAGCGCAATAGCGCAAAAAGCGCACAATCGCAAAAGTGCAAAATCGCAAAAGCGCAAAATTGATAAGAGCGCAAAAGATATTTATTAATCATTTCTGTTTTCTACGCTATGCGATCTGCGATCAATGTGTTATATATATACTATTTTGTTATGGATGCGCTATCTTGTTTAAAGAGCAATTTTATTATAATCTGTCACAAACTTAAGTGTTTCTAAATATTTTATCTAAGGGATTTCTATAAGTTTATGATAGAAAGTTTTATTTGAAAGGCAAACAAATCCTAATTGATTTTTTTGGATTTTTTAACTAAGGGTCCTCATTTATTTAGTATTATTACTAATAATAAATAAAAGGGGGGTTGTTGCTGGTCACAACAAGACCCTGTAGTAGAATTCAACCTATTAGAGGTTCACAATTGGTGTTATGAAAAAATCCTAGATAAAGATGACATGCCTATATAGGAGACAAATTTATCCAAATATGTAGTGCCATTAACACACCCTGGTCAAGACCTGATAAGAGTGTGCCAAAAGTACTATGTTCTCGACCAAAGGGAAATTTCAAATGCTGAGAGGGAGATTTTATTTTCTATCATTGCAGAGTCTATAAATGAAATGTTGCAACTATAGTTTGACCCTAATGCAGTCCCCCTATCCATTGAAGAATTAACTTAGTTATATTTGGGATTATATTTCCCTAAGAGATTTATGATTTTCCAGAATTTTATGCCATCTCATGTGGACATTCCAAAGCTAAATCCTCCTTACTCCACTTCCAAATTTCCTGAAGGGTCCAAACATGTGATATCAATGCTTTCTTTCATTCTAGGATACTTCATAGATGAATTTGCTGATGAATCCATCCTTGGTTTTTTATCTACTTTATCTCCTGGCTAGTCTCTTGAAATAATCTTTGACTATGCAAGATTTATAGCTGATATTATCCACTATCAATTGACCAAACTACCCAGTGAAGGGGTGTTTAGATATTCATCATACTTGTTTCACTTGTTCTTGTATTTTGAATCTGACAAGTTTCCAATGGAATTACAAAAAATGGATTTAGAGGGCCAACCTCTATCCATTGTTTTCTAGACCACTTTACTGAGGAAAGAAAGAAGTGAGTTTAGTTTTATAGACTTTTCAGATCTATTTCTCCAACCAGCAATGAATTTACTATAAAAGGCAGATTAGCCCAGGATAAATGAAGAAATGAAGAAAATCTTGCAATTATCAGAACAGTGGAAAATGGGAGATTGGTTTCTATATGAGAAGCAAACAGAATTGAGAATTTTTGGATCTAATCTCCAACCTTACAAATTACCCAAGTATTTGACTATCAGAGTCCTTTCTTTAGAATATTTAAGACAGGTTTTGAATTCTAATGCCATTAATTTTATGGCTTCCAAAAATAAAACCCAATTCAAATTAAATAATTAGATTGGTCCTTTCATTGTGAATAATAGAGATGCTAATAAGGAGATAGAAAAAATATTGTAAGAGCTAAAATTTCAGGTAAGTTTCCCTTGGAATTATGACCCCCAAGGTCTTCTAAGCAGTATAAGGGTTAAATTTAAACTACCTCCTTTCATACATTAATCTAAGTCAAATATTGAAAAATATTCAAATCAGACAGAATGGACAGCAAACACTTTGATAGATACAACTTCCAATGAACAGCCAATAGGAAAAATCGATACCACACTTGCAATGGTAACTTCAAAATAGCCAAAATATACAAATAAAAGAAGCAGAGATAATGGAGCATACACAATAGAGACTACTACAGATACTAAATTCAAGCTCATCTACAACAAAAGGCCCAAGCTCACTACTATTGAAAAAGAAAAAGTTATTGATGTTGAAGATACAAATGAGCCTGAGGTAAATAATGATGAGGCTACAATAATAATAAATGAAACTCTTTCAGACATACAGAAAGATCAAACCGCAGGTGAACATGATACTCAGATAATTGAAAGACATAAAAACATGGAGGCTTCTTCCTCACAGACAATGGAAGAAAAAGACCTAGACATCAAAGAAAGGTACGAATTGATCAAAAAAAAGAATGAAGAGATAAAAAGTGTGATTTATTCTCAATTTCTTAAACAAAAGCCAGGAAATCAAAACAGGTTACTTACAGCATTTGACTAATCCACAAATAAAATGATCATGTCATATTTGCAACCAACTACTTTAACACCTAAGATAGTGGCAGACTACAAAAAGTTTGAGTTTGAAGTAGATACAGAAAATGTGCATGAATTAGACCAAATAGAATTCCACAGACATAGCTTTGAGATGTTATATTCTACTGTGGTAACAAAGGCTATGAGTGCAAAAAAATTGCAGAATACCATTATTAACATGCAGGATCAAATGAAGTTGGGTAAAGGCTCTTTGTATGCTAAAAATCTAAGGATTAAAGCCTTAAAAGGCTTAGTTTTTCAGGTGGGAGTTGATCCTTCTGATGTTCCAGAAGCCGAGATATTAATTAAAAATAAAAATGAAGACATTGTAGCTTTGAGGAAACCATTGAAGCTTCCTTAAAGTGAACACCCTCAAACTAAAGAAATTCTTCAAGAATAGGCAGAAAAAGATGTCATGATGCAGTTGATTATCAAACTAACTGCTCAAATCAAAGAAATGGAAACACAATTGGATCAACTTATGAAAGAGAAAGAATCTGTGAAAGAAAATAAAGCTCCAATTATCCCCTCAGTCATACCAGTAATTACTACAACTGTGGCCTCTACATTGGGAGAAAAATTAGCACCTAATGTGCCATTGGAAACTGTAGTGCCAATGCATTCAGCTACAACATCAGCAACATATTTTTCAACCACACAGGTACAACACACAGATGATGTAGGGCAGATAGTAAAAGCTATGGAGGAATTTTCACTAAAGAATAATGAAATTAATAGTTTGAGAAATATGATTCAGAATATGGAAGTCTCCAACAAAGCAGTGTTAATCAATGCTAACAATTATGAGCAAAGGGCCAAGAGACTTGAAGAACAAATCAAAAGACTTCAAAAAGACTTGAGTTTCATTGCACAAATTTATTACATAAGAAATTACCTATGGACCAATATAATTGAGGTTATACATCTTCAGTGGCCATCAATCCAGATCATATATGAACAGAGAGACCTACTTCTAGCAGCTCAAGTTGAATTCCAAAAAACAAAATAATAATTGGCATACAAACCAGCACAAGCTTTGAAGCTTATCACTTTCTTGAATGGTAAAAACATAGCAGAGTTAGAAGAATTGTAGATAGAGGATAGGACAGAGACCATTTTTCAGATCAAGAAGGTTCTGACAAAGAGAAATGTAATGGACACTTTAGAGGAAAAGTGTGATGCTATGAATATTTCAATAACCAAGTTCTTCACAAAATACACTATGCTAAGACAAGCTGGTATTCCAGATATTCATGTCTTGAATGAGAATTTGATGAACCAAAAAGAGTATGACAAGAAGATAAGGGATTATGCAAAAGATCAAGCAAAAAGGCCACTACCACAGAGCTCTCCCACAGGAAAGGTTATTCTTCAATATATTGAAGACTTGTTTTTTCTTCAAAATGAAATCAAGCATCTGTTTGTCTTCAAACCAAAATTTTCCAAGTATACAGATGCTGATGAGAACTTCAGGAAGCTCAAGAATGTAAAAATACCAAGTGCAAAACAATGGAAGGCTTTTACAGACTTGATATAGTAGTGAAAAAGGAAAAACAGTAAGGAAAATATAGGTGAAACAGTCAAACAGAAAGATAAAACATTCATTTGATTTTTATTGTTGGAAGTGTTCTTTTTACAACAGTAAAAGAGTAAATAAATAGAGTCAAAGTGTATCAGGAGGAAGAGTGTCAGTCAAAACAACTCCAATAAAGATATTTTCCAATTTTCCAGCAAGTAGGACAACTAGCCAATAAAGGCTCCTTGATTAGTTTAAGTTGTTCTATATTTTTTGGATAAGAGGACAACTTGCTAAACTGTTAAGCAGTTGTCCCTCTTTATTTGTAAAGATATTTTATATTTCCTAGAGCTATTCCTAAATCTCTATAGGATATTTTGTAAACAATATTTTGTATAAATACTTTAGTCTTTGAAGTGTTTAGTGTGGAATAAAATTGCTAAAGATTACTATAGACTTTTTGTTGATACATTGGAGGCTTACATGTGTTGCTTTCGAAGTAGAAGACTGGACAAAGCTAATTGGGCATCATAATTCAAGATTCTTGTGATAAGTTAAAGAGTAAAGTGCATCTTTTCTAGTGATTGTTTCATTTCTGAGTTCCATGCAATTTCATTATGTGTTTGATCTATCTTAATGAGTAACTAGGAATATTACTTTAGGATTAGCTTATTTCTCCCTGTTTTAACTAAGTTACCATTTAAATGTTTTCTGCCGATTTCCAGTGTTAGGAATCCTTCATTGATCCTACTCCCGTTTGACCCCTGCCTCCTTCCTCCATTGTCTGGATCAAAGGATCCTTCATTGCCCTTTATCCCAACTATACCATTTCATCAAGAAACCTTTTACCCAAAACTCTGAGGGTTATCTACCTTGCCCTGAATATATTTGAACCCTTTTGGCCTTGATTTCTAGTACTGCTATCTAGATTTAGACTCCGTAGCCCATTGGACAAGTAGATTTCTCTCTAGTTTAATCCAAAGAGATTTTTACCCACCAAACATCTTAAAACAAAACCAAATTGAACTATCATAACTAGCCTAAAACATAAAATCAAAACAAAGATAAATCTTAAAGAGATAGCCCTCTCTAAATTCTAGGAAGGCTAGATCCTAGGATTTGAAGTAGGTTTGTGGTTACCCCTAGTTTTCTTAAACTAAAAACCAAAAGCCCACAACTTTGCGAAATTACTTGGGTGATAACACCACCCGCGGGAAAATGGGAAAGTTGAAAGCACCAACAAAGTCCTGGAAGCAATCCTTACAAAAACTGTATCAACACACCACTGGGACTGGGCCACTAGACTACCAGAAGCCTTATGGGCTTATTGTACAACCTAGTGAAATAACACTGGATACTCACCATATCAGCTAGTATTTGGGAGAGAACCTATCTTCCCTATTCAATTTAAAATCAAAACTCTGAGAACATCCCAGGAGGTAGGATTGGACTTAACAGAAGCCCAAGCTGGAAGACTCTAATAAATAAATGAATTAGAATAAATACGACTGCTAGCCCTACAACCCACAATGATCATCCAACAACAGTGAGCTAAGTGGCATGCTAACCTTATCAAGAAGAAGGTATTTCAAAAAGGAGATTGGGCCCTCCTCTATGACTCCAGATTCCAATATTTTCAAGGAAAACTACAAACAAGGTGGTTTTCTCCATATGAGGTTCAGGAAGTACACAAAAATGGCACACTCACCTTGACCACCATAGATGGGTCTAGTTCAACATTTTGAGTTAACGGACACAGAGGGCGCCTCTATCACAAACCTCTCATGGAAGAATCTTTCTACCAATAGGTACACAAAAATCCCACCATCCAAGTTGTGGAACAAGGGGGTGACAACCCCACAAACTCAAGTACATGAGAGGTTTGCTAGCATCATTTGTAAATAATGTATATAAATGTCTTATTTTGTTGTACATTCTTCATACTTGCAATTTTTTTTCTTTTTCTTTTCTCTCATCCTTTTGTGATTTGCGCTCTTATTTTTCTTGTTGTTCAATCCTTGAACAGTTGTTGTTCAATCGAATTGAATAGCTGCGTTTTTGGTGTTCTTACTTTTCTTGTTGTTCAATCAGCGAACGATTGCTATTCAATCCTTGAATGGCTGATGTTCAATCAAATTGAACAGCCGCATTTTTGGTGTTCTTATTTTTCTTGCTGTTCAATCTGTGAATGGTTGTTGTTCAATCCTTGGATGGTTGTTGTTCAATCGAATTGAATAGCCACGTTTTTTAGTGTTCTTATTTTTTCTTACTGTTCAATCCACGAACTACTACTATTCAATTCTTCAATGGCCATTGTTCAATCAGATTGAATAGTCGTGTTTTGGTGTTCTTATTTTTCTCTCTATTCAATACTTGAATGAATACTATTCAATATCTGAATGGATGTTGTTCCATCAGATTGAATAGCCAAGTTTTACATCTTACTTCTCCCTGTTGTTCAAATTGAATAAATTTATTTTTTTATCTCATTATTCCCTTTATATAGCTAAAAGAATCTCTGAGTAGGGAATGGCAGTTGAAGAGAAAAGAGAAATGGTAAAATTACCAATATGATGACTCTTTGGTGTCGAGCCTTGCAATAGGTATGTATTTAATCTTGATTACTATCCTTTTTCCTCTTCCTTATCCATCTTATGCCATGATATAATAATATAATGAAAGGATTTTGATGAAGAATGAATGAAAAATGATCCTGATATGATTTAACCATCCAAACTAATTCCCGTTGATTTTTACGCTGAAAATAACAGATTGAACAACAACTATTCCCAAGAAGGAACAACAGGACCTAATCATGGGAATCAAGATGCATTAAATGCGGTCGAACTAGAAGAAAAATCAGTAAGGATTAGTGTAAGAACGAACGAACTGTCTGAGGATAGCATTTTGTTATGGATCCCTTAGGATCCCCTGATCCTGAGGGATCACACTTATCTTTCCTTTTAGCTATAACGGGATAGGGAGAGCTAGTTCTCGGGAGTAATGTATCTTTCACTTCTACATAATTTGTAATTGTAATTCACAAAATGTAGTTCTGAACAACGAGATCGTATTGTGATGTAAATTGACTGTGATTATTAATATATAATTCGCATTGCTGTTCATTCAAATATTCTGGAGTAGTTAAGCAGTATTCGCTGGTTGCTAAGGGCCCAGTCTCTGGTGGATCTCACTGTTGTTCCCTGTGTTATAATTTTCCATTTATTGCAAGTGTATTCTGCTTTTCCACTTTGTAATTGAAGTACTTTTGATAATTCAGATTTCTGGTATTTACTCCCTTGAATACGCATTTCCAATTTATTTCCTTAAGGAATTAGTTTCTAGTTAAAAGAACTGGTTTTGATTACTTAAAGCATACATAGTTATTTCCAATACTTTCCTTCTGTTCAATAGTTCAAATGCAGCTGAAAGAGCTCGGTTAATGCTTCAGTGCTCTCGGTTGATTGTCATTTGAATTAGTTGAATTAAGAATGAATCACAGTTTTGGGTTATAATGCTTGGATGAATCACTTTCTTTAAAGCTTCAAGATTTATGATTGCATCTATATGAAATGATTGATTTCAGCATTATTCTTTTTATGTATAGCTTGCACATATTGTGTACACACTTGAGATAAAAGGACTTACCTAGGTTGATAATTAATGTGAGGTAATTAGGAGTTTTTAAAGACACCTGTTAGCACCCAACATTTTGGCGTCATTGCCGGGGAGCGCGTTGCCACTATGTAAACAGTAATGTATGATTTATGTTATTTCTGCTGAGGGAGAATTAGGTATTAAAAATGGAAGGTAAGAACCTGCATAGCGAATGAGTAAAATGCTCGCTCATCCGCCCGCTTTCTAGAAGAATTGCATAAGAGTTTAAGGTAGGAATGAATGCTTGTATTTTTGCATGAATGACTAAGAAGGAAAGACCTGAAAAAGAAAAAAAATCTCCTTCTAAACCTGAAAAATCTAAGAGACCAGTGATCCTTGAACGATCAACTTTTATCGATGAAATCTTAAGAAAAGCTGAGTCTCAGTCATTAGTAGGACCCCGAATTGTTTCTACCAAACATCCTACTGACTTCCTTCAAGCCACAAGATCACCATCTGTAGCTAACACTGAGATTCACAGTAAAACTGAAGGGATTGAGCAGATTTTTCAAGATACTGAGAATTCACCAACTGGCCCTTCACAAGAAGGAAATTCTTGCAACCTTTGTGAAGGAGAAGGAGAAACAAGAAATCTTGAAATTAAATTATCAGAACCTAGATCTCCTGAAGTAGTGACTGAGCAGAGGACACCCAGTATTCCAGATCAAGGTAGTGCTGCTAGAACCATTCCATCATGTTGTGGACATCCTAGGAATAAATCTCCAGCTCTGGATATCCCTAAAGAATGTTGGCATATTTTTTACCAAATGGCTAATAACCAGCAACCTCAAACTTCTACATTGCAATACCCTATTTTTGACATAGCTGTCAATGCCCTGATGAAGGCTATCCCATTATAGAACATCCATACCTTTCATGGGCTAAATTTAGAAGATATCGATGCAATCCTTTTCGAATTTGATGTCTTATGCAGGGGTTATGACTACACTACCGACCCCCAGAAGCTGAAGCTATTCCCCTCTACTATGAAGGGATCAACTCTGCATTGGTTCATGGGACTTGGTGGAGGCACCATCAATGATTGGGACCAAATGAAAGCATCTTTCCTTAAAAAATACCAAGATTATTGGCGAACTATAGAACTAAAAGATGAATTTTTTGAAATGGTAGCTAAGCCTAGCAAGACTCTAGAAGAATATGTAGAGCGTTTCCAATATAATCTGCAAATATGTCCTTACGTAAATATGCCTGATAATGTTCTAAAAACCACGATGATCAAAGGTATGAAAGACCAATGGGTAGAGACACTAAATATAATGGGTAAGGGTGACATTTATCAAGAAAACTATAGAAATATTATAGATTTGTGCATCAAGTGCTCCAGGGGCAGTACAAGGCTGAAACCAGTTGGACGCGATGCAAGCCCCAGAGGCAGCAAAGCCTCAAGAGGAAGCATTACATGAAGTGAAATCAACAATCTGTTCAAGGATTTCAAGACTGATATCTTGGGAACCCGACGACACAATTGGATGTCATGCAAGCTAAGAAAAAGTAGGCTATAATAGAATAGAACTTGGCTATTTTCTGCCCCCATTGCAGACAGAAGCATAGTCATAAAGAATGCCCCCTAGATACGATACGATATGAACATGTGCCATATACACTAAAAAGCACACCACAGAAAGTTTCCCATCAATCCCAGGATTAAAAGAAGTCTTCAAGGAAGTAGAAGAAGAAGTGGAACTAGTATATATGTTGAACCAACATCGTCAATGGCAAGCGCGTCAAACAGGTATGCCTACCGATCCATCTTTGTTCTTTCCTCCCTCGCAATATAATTATCAGCAATATTCAGGGGCAGCATGGCAGAATCAACCACCTTTTTTTCCACCTCAAGAATTTTTTGTGCCACCATGGCCCAATCAGTCAAATCCAAATAATATGAATTGGCCAAATTCCCCTTACCCGCCACCATTCTGGCATAACAAACCTTATTCCTCCCAATGGACCCCTTCCACCTCACAAAATCAGAGCTGACAATCAAATTGGAAAATATCTACGAACCAACCTATGGGGATAGTTCCTTTGCCTCAACCAACTTTACCAGCACCTTACACGTTGCAGCAGAATCCTCAATCTAATATACGATCGTAGCTTCCATCTCAATCCAACCCAAATCCTAACAATAGACCAATTCAGTAAATTCAAATCATTGAGGGTTTGGACCCTAAAGATGAGTTGAAAGAATGTAACGAACTTAATTTGAGATCTGGATGCATAGTCACTCTAGGTAAGGATAAAGACTTACAACCTGAAGAACCACACACAAATAAGCCTCTGATTGTATATTATCAGCAAATAAAACAAAGGGAAGATACATCCAGACAAAAAAATCCTGAACAAATCATAACCACTTCCCCCCCATTCCTAGAAAAATTGCTGGTACTGTTAGGTCTCTGTAATTTAGTAGAGTGGCAAGACTAAATGCTGCAAAGCCTACATCAAACCACTTTGGGATTCTAGGATCTAGCCCTCCTGAATCCATAGAGGGATCTCTCTATAAGTTTCAAAGATTGATTTATCTTTTAAGGTTTTAGTATGATATTAGGCTAGTTATTAAGAACAAGGGTTTTTGTTTGTTTGGTTGGGTGTGATCTTTAATTGAGTGGAAAGTCTTGAAAATGAAAGAGTTTCAGAGGGATGAAGGTGTGAGTAGTCAAAAAAAGGTTCAGCTGATAGGATAGGTATGAAAGAACACTTAATCCATTGGGCTATGGAGTCACAAAAGGTTTTAATTGCACAATGGTTTTCAAGAGTGGTCCAAGGGGAAAGTCATCTATAACAAAGGATCTCTTTAGATTAAATGAAGGCATGGAACATTAAAGTGTTGAGAACAAAGTAAAGCTAACAACTCAATCAAGAATTAATTAACTATGCTGAACAAGAAAAAGCCTTTAAGTAACTGTTTTGAAGTAAACCAAAGGACAGGGCTAACCATAGACTTCTTTGGACAAACTTGTACTAAAGCCAACTTATCAGACAAACAATCCAGTAATCCCCATGAGTACTTTCATAAAGGATGAAAACATATAAGAAGACAAAGTGTAGCTTAAGATCAGGAAAATACTTTTAATTTAGTCTACTTTTAGCATACTCTTAGGGAAACTTTCAAAACCACCTTTGGAGAAAGAACTAGAAGACAAGGAAAACCATAAACTTTCCTAGTCCAACTCTACTTAGCAAGTAATGAAAAAATCATTCAAGAACAATGTTTTAAAGTTTTAAACATTAAGACATGGGCTCACCAACATTTCTTGACTGGTCTAGACTGTACTAAATCATTCTTAAATACACAATTGGAGGAAAACATAAAGATAAATCTTATCAGTGAGAGTAGGGTACTTCTAACAGTAAATCCCAGCTTTATATTTGTTGTTCTTTATCAGAGAAAAATGGAAAATTTTATGGAAAACATAAGAAGGAAAACAAGTACAATGAGAGGTACATCACCAATGGTATAGACCAGGATCCCATGAATCAGCTTGTATATTGATGTCAATCCAGTTACATACTTCAAGTCCAATGTTTCAGCACAACAACAACTTCTCTTCTCAGCCTAACTTCTTTGATTACAAACAGAGCTTCATCAGCTTTTGAAAAATATTTACATACAGAGAGTTTTGAGCAGCAAGTATTACATCAACAGTCCAAAAACCAACAACATCCCATATTCTTCAGAAGTATTTATAGAAGAAAGAGGAGGTGGAATGAAAGGAAGAATAATTTGTCAATTAATACAAGTTTTAATGCTTCTTTGTCTTTGAGGGGTTCAATAGAGAAGTTTTCTGATATTTTCTCTGTATTAATTGGTTTTCATTAAATATTAAGCTACCTGGCAGATTTTGTTGACTTTAAAACTCTTTAGGTGGGCTGGCAATAACTCTGGTTGTCTTTAAACAAAATATCACCGACTAGGAAATAACTATGCCTTCTTTTAATTTATGAAAGATGTAGGTGGCACTTTTGGTAGCTGAAAGGATATTTTAGCCTCTGATGTGGCGGTGAAGGCTTCTTTCGACTGACATATCTCTCTACTTTTATAAACACAGTGATTTATCCATTGATCTATGTTTAGGCTTAATTAAGCCTTGATCTTCATCTTTGAGTCTTCATTCCTTGACACTGTCTTAATCTCTTTGACCTGTGGATTAAAAACCTTGATCTTCAGGCTTAGGCATTAATCCCTTTACTATTAATTTCTTCATTCTGATACACTTTGTTTGTTTTATTTATACAGGTGGCTGTCTCCTATTGGAGGGTTTCTGCTAAACCCTGGATCATGCTCCAGATGATTTAAACGTAGATTTCAAACCCTATAGATCCCGTTCTTCATTGTTTCTGACTACAGAATCGTCATTTTGGGTCAAAGATGTCACCGAACTGTGACTGTGGAATTTTTTGGAACAACCACCATTAAAACCCTGCAAAAAACATGAAAATCGTTAAGAAAACCTTGCAGATGTGGTAAAATGCGTTACAGAGGTTTAATGGAGGCGGTGGAAATGCTTGAGGATGAATAAATACAGTGGTGGAGGAAGAAATCCTGGCAGAAAATAGCTAACCAGGTTTAATTTTGAATTTGGCGCGAAATTGGAGAAGGGTGGTTTCAGAAAACTGGCAGCGGTTTTCGCATTGCATTTGGGGTGTAGGCGGTATTTTGTGGATGGAGTGTGATACAATACATCGGTCGACACGTGGATTTTCAATACCACCTATTTCGCAAAATATTTGAGCATTAAATTTTAGGCGTGGAAGTTTTGCGATATGCAACGTCAACCGTTAGATCAGAGGCTACAGATACAACGGTGCAGAATGAGCGCGATGGGAAATTTGCGTGATGAGTCGCTGGAGTGGAGGGCAAGTGTCATAATTAGATTGGGCAGGCTTTTCTATATGGTGGATGGTAGGCCCCAACGGAACTAGGTCATCGGGTTAAGTTTCAATCGTCGAATCCTTTTGATGGACGGTCAAGATTAAAATAAGGAGCGGATATATTGAAAGGAGAAGAGGGAAGGTAGGTGAATGGGCGGAAGGATGGGGGTCTGATGGCCATTGATCTGTAGAGATCAACGGTCCATATCTGCTTAAAATTATAATGTCAGGGTGGAAAAATAGAAGGCACATAGAGGTTTTGAAGGAGTTTTAAGGCCCTTGGGCACCCGATTGCGGGGCTTTAGGTCGTATGGAGGAAAGGGTTTAAAGGGAATAAGCCCTCGAGGGATTAATGTCTTTATAGTGTAAAAGCACTATTTTTTAGGCCAAAACAAAGGGTTTTTAAATGCCAAAATAGGGTTTTGGTAGATGAAAGAAAGGATTTCAAAACCAAATGAGAGGGAAGTGTAAGGTTTAAAGAGGGTTTTAATGATTTAGAGGTTAGATGAAGGTGTTTTGAGGGTTTTTAAGAAAGGGAAAAATGAGTGAAAATGGAATTCTTTATGAGTGAAAGGAGGAGTGAAATGATGGAAAATGGAGTTTTATAAGCAATTTTCTCTTGGTGAATAGTAGGTACTTTAGGATTAATAGTGAAACAACAATGAAGATTAACTCAAAGGGTAATTATCATCATAAGACTTCAAGAACTCACAATTTGGACATGAAATTGTTTCTTGAAGGCCTAAAAAGATTTAGCCACCATTTGGTATGACAAATTTTTTATAGGTGGCTAACAGTGGCTCCACATGGGGAGGACAACTGGTTCTTTAGGTGTCTAGAACCTCAGCTATTGATCTCTGGCTTTTCAGTAAACCAATGCCTTATCCATTGGGAAGAAACTTTTCTTTTCTTTTGGCTGATCTGTCTTTGATCTAATAACCTCTGCAGCAATTTTGAAAAATGACAACTCTTCAAAACAACATCTCTACCTACCCATTCCTAATGGTCCTAACATTTTTCTTCTTTCAGAGTGCATTTGGACTAGCAAACTCTCTTCATCAACATTTTATTCTTTTAATGAAAATATAAAACTAGTCTAAGTCTACTCTTATTTCTCCATGAGTTTAGATTAAGCAATTGAACTCATAAGTTTTTCTACCTATCTACTATCTGTCAGGATTATACTGTCTGACAGACTTTTATTCTCTAAATTCTAAAACAGAAAATTTAAAAGCAGCTAAGCCAAGATTAAGAAATTTGACTTGCTATAGATCTATGGCATAAAAACAAGCTGCACATAGGTTTTATATTTGCATAAAATTTAAAACAAAATTGTGAAGGCTTAAGATCTGAAAACTAGAACATCCTTCATTATTTCTTTAGCTCTGTTTTCAATTTGTTTAAGCTGTGTTTTCTCTCTCATCTGGTTCAAGTTTTGAGATTTTTAGAACCAGTTATTTTTCTATCCTAATCTACCTTACTGATAAGCCAATATTGAGCTATTTGGCTGATCTAATTCACTAACCTATCAGAAGTAAATTTAAAATCTAATTAGTCATGATTAGGCTATATGAATAACTAGAAGTGTGTTCTTAGGAGTGGCTTTTGAGCTTGCACACTTTCAGATTTTATTTCTCTTTTTTGGTATGGGGTTGTACCTTTCTTGTTTTCATTCTGCCCTCTTTTCTATTTTCTATTGTTTTTGTATTTTTATTTTTCTAATTTTGAAAGCAGTGATAGATATGATATTTACATTGAGGAAAAATGAAAAAGATTCAAACTGATATAGTTAAGAAAAATAATGTTTGAGCATCCTGCCATTGATAAGACCTCCAAAAAGTTCAGCTCCATTCAATTCCTACAAGAAATAAGAATTGTTACTAGAAGTAGAATGAATGAGATAAGGGCCTAGCCATAAGTTATCAAATTTTCCATGTTTACCTTTATCTTCTCTCCTGGAATCCCATTTCAAGACTTTGTCACCAATGCTGAAATCAATGGACTTTTTCCTTTTATCAAACAACTTCTTGATGTTTTCTTGCTTGTGTAGTGCTCTGTTGTAGACTTCCTCCCTGGTTTGTTGAAGATGTATAGTCTGATGTATTCTCCTTGTCATATAATTTTCTTCAGACTGTACTTCTTGGATCAGTTTCATGACTGGCACTCCTAGACTGGTTGGAAAAATTGCATCTGCTCCATAAACTAGCTGGTATGGAGACATTCCAATTGATTTGTTAAGTTTTAATCTGTTAGCCCATAATGCATGTACTAGCTTTGTGTGCCATGATTTCTTATTTTCTTCCAACAACTTTTTTATTATATTCACCAAACTCTTATTGGAGGATTCTGCCAACCCATTACCTTGAGGGTAATAAGCACTAGAATGACCCAATGTAATCTGATATTTATGAAATAATTCAACCATCTTCTTGGATCCAAATGCAACAGCATTGTCAGTGATAATATTCCTAGGACAGCCAAATCTGGATAGGATATGATTTTCAAGGAATTTTATGATGACAGAGTCAGTGGCTTGCGTAGAAGGGATGGCTTCTATCCATTTGGTAAAATAATCTGTTGCAGTGAGGATCCATATGTGTTGGGAAAATGAGGGTGAATGGATTTCCCCAATGAAGTCTAGACCCCACTACTGAAAAGGAGCTTCAACAGTGATTGGATGCAAGGGTAAGGGAAGCATTTTTCTTTTGCCTTCAAAGATTTGGCATTTATGACAGGCAATAATCATTTTTTGGACATCTTGAAAGAGGGTGGGTGAATAGTAACCAGCTCTAAGGATTTTATTGGCAGTTGTCTTCCAATAGAGGTGGCCTCCACATTCTCCTTCATGGAACTCATGCTTGATCTTATCTGCATCATTCTCAGGCAAACATTTAAGAAATAATCCACTAGCATTTTTACAATATAGACATTTATCCAAAATGCAGTAATTAATAGCTTTCAACTTTAAAAATCTTGCCTTCGTTTTACAAAAACCAGGAGGTGTATTTAAATTGAGTAAAACATACAAAATATCAGCATACCAAGATGAAAATAGAAAATGATCTTCAATAATGGGAGTTGGAAACTCCTCCTGTTCATCTAATGCATCTATAATGTTTATATCAATAGCTTCAAAATTAGACTCATCCATTAATATTGCTAGTCCTTGGCCTTTTATGAGCTTAGTGGGCTTGATTTTTAAATCATATTCAAGTATCACAGCAATCCACTTTCCTCTTTTTCCATCTGGATCCTGGGTTAAAATGTCCTTTACAATTGAATTTGGCACAAATGAAATTATGTGGGAATGTAAAATGTAAACTTTGAAGTATTTTAAGGCTTTGACTAAGGAAAAGGCTTGCTTTTCCATGATATTGTACTTCAGAGGTGCATCTCTTCATGCCTTACTAAATAATGCAATTGGCTGCTCTTGTCCTTTTAAGTTTTTCTGTAATAGGACAGCAGCTACTGTGTGTTCTAATGCAAATGAAAAAATGAAGAAATCCTTTGTAAAATCAGGACTAATGAGAACCGGTGTTTTGGTTAATGCTTGTTTTACCAGTTCAAATGATTTCTTTGTTTCTAAGGTCCAGTTAACTCCTTCTTCCCTTTTAAGCATATTGGTCATGTTTCTAAGGAGTTCAGCTAGATTGGGTATGAACCTTCTCAAGAAATTAATCTTCCGAATGAAAGATTGAAGTTCCTTGATGTTTCTAGGATGGTTGATTTGCAATATACCCTCAAACCTCTTTGGGTCTATCTTTATCCCCTCTTCTGATATGATGTGTCCAAGTAGTTTGCCTTCTTGGAGACCAAACATTGTTTTCTTTGGATTTAAAGATAACCCATATTTTCTGCATTTATCAAAGACTTTTCTCAAGTGTTCTAGGTGTTCTTCATATGTTTTGGAAAAAACAGTGATGTCATCAATGTAAATAATGATAAAGGATCCTAATTATTCTAAGAATGCAATATCCACGGCTCTCTGAAAAGTAGCACTAGCATTCATTAAACCAAAGGGCATTTTTACGTACATGAAAGTACCCCAAGGTGTAGTAAAGGCTATTTTGAGTTTATCATCAGGATGTACCACAATCTTATTGTAACCTGAGAAGCCATCTAGAAAAGAAATTCTTCTAGAACCAACTACTTTTTGTAAAATATGATCCATGTTGGGTAAAGGGTAGTTGTCTTTTAATGAGGCTCTGTTTAAGTTTCTAAAATCAATGCAAAGCCTAATATCTCTTGTTTTCTTCCTCACTGACACAAGATTAGATACCCAATCTGAATATCTAACAAGGACTATAATTCCAGCATCATACATTTTCTTAATATCTTTCTCTACCAGAGGTAATCGAACAGGGTTAATTCTGCGCAATTTTTGTTTAAAAGGTTTCTGGTTCTCTTTGAGGGGTATCTTGTGCTGAATTATTTCTGTATCATAGGACTTTAGTTCTTCATAACTCCATGCAAATACATCAAGAAATTCCTTAAAGAGCTCAATGTATTTCAGTTTGATGTGAGCTGGAAAGTTTTTAGACAGTTTAATCATTTTTGGTTTTTGTTCATTGCCTATGTTACATTCTTCTACATCAATTTCAACAGGTTCCAGTTTTGGTTTTTTGGCAACATCATTGAAATCGAACAACACTTCTAGTCGGACCAGTCCTTTTGGTAAGCTTTAAATGCTAGATTGCAGCATTTCTAAGTCTTATTTTTCTAAATCTACACTAATTTATGTTGTATGTTCAAGTGTATTAGATATCAGATTAATCTCAACAGTCTCTGGAGACTTTACTTCTTCATCAAGTAAATTTTCTTCCATAGGACAGCCTTGTTCATTATCTAAATCTGAACTTGGTAGCTCAAATTCATTTCTGGACTATAAGAAGTCTTCTATTTGTTTATCTCCCTCAAATACTTGCCAGTATTTTTCATTGTCTGGGACTGCTGGTCTAAATTTGACTTGGGTGGTGCATTGTTTGGTTTCTTAAGGTGTTAGAAAAGTTCTAGCAACAAAGGCTAAACCATTGGCAAGGACATTTTGGTTTCTTGGAACAAAGATAAGTTGGAATTCATCAAATTTTTTTAATAATTCCATGACATCATTTCTATAGGCTCTAAGTCTGGGGCGTTTGGCACTATATTCCCCATTCACTTTCCTAATAATCAACTCTGAATCCCCATGAATTTTTATCCTTTTGGCTCCTAATTTCTTCAATAAGTGTAGGCCTAAAAGGAGGGCTCCGTACTCAGCTATGTTATTTGTACATTGAAAACTTAACCTGTAGGAATGCCCTTCAATATGATTTTTTTCTATGTTGTGTATCCATATGCCTGCTCCAGCATCATTCTTAGTACAAGATCCATCAAAAATCATACTCCAAAGAGGACTAGTTTCAGATTGACTAGCTTGACTACTATCCTCTTTATCTATTGTGCTTTTAGATTTCTCTTGTAAATTAGCACTATGTTGAATTTGGTTTAGTTTCTCATGTTCTTCATTATGTTGAGGACTCTTCTTTTGACTCTCAAGGTTGACAACCAATGGATGACTATTTTGTAGCTCTGGACTTGTGATTTGTTTGCTATAATTTTCTGATTTGGAAAACTATTTTAATACTTCTATCTTGTCTTCCTCCTTTTTTCTGTCTGCCACTATGTTATAGTGAGGGGTGGCCACTAAGTCAGTTAAGGTTTCTTGCTAATTGAATGTTTCTTTATTGAAGAGAATAAATGAGTCAAGGCCTGTATGTACAGAATAAAGAGGAGATTTTTCTTGTCTCTCTTGGCTACTGACCATGTATTGCATGTGAGATTCCCTATAAAGTCTTCTAGTTTGATTGAAAACAGGGATGGTAGCATATGTCATATCCATTTGCATTGTTTCTTGTAACTTAGCTCCCCATGATCTTGATAACAACATACCATATTTGGGGGGTACATCAGCCACTACAATATCCATCACTAAACACTTGGTTGGAATTTGAGCTAAGTTTACACAAAGGTCTTTGATCAAACCTAAAAATTTCACTCTACTGGAGTCAAAGGAATATAGATCTTTGTATGGTCTGGTGATTGTAAGGCCTAGACTCTCCATTACTTCTTTGGGCATTAAGTTGTGAGAGGCCCCTGAATCATGCACAACATTTGTAAAATTTTGTCATGAGTTTTCAAACTAACATAAAATGGAGGAACTGGCCCTTCTTGGTACCTTCCTTCAATCTTCAGACAAAATAAGAGCTTTGGTTGGTCATCATTGAGCTTTACAGTGTCATTATTTTCTGCTATTTTGAAAGCTTTCAGAATTTGTGATCTATAGACATCTTGGGTGACTAATTCAGTAAGGGGAACATAGATCTTAATCTTGGCAATTTCTTGTTCCAAATTAAAAGGAAGCTGATTTTTTACAATGTTTGTTTCAGCCTTGTTAATCATCCCTCTATCAGCAAAATCAGTTTACTGATTTCCTCTATTTACATTGGTCAAAATTGTTTTAATAGGAGCACTAGCTGAAGTACTAATGTTGCTAAGATCTACACTCTGTCTTTCATTAAGTTGAGTGCCTTTCTCTTTGTTTTGATCAGAATTTACAGCCACTGTTTTGTCTTTTTGCTTTGTAGCTTTGGGTTTGTTCACAGGGCTGTTTTTTGCAGAATTGTCAGAGGTTTTGTTCTTGGGAGCTTCCTGATTCTTTTTACTCCTAAGGTCATATTCTTTTGGAGTTTCTATGATGACATTTTCCAGCTCTTGATATTAATTTTCATCCTCTGTTCTTTTATCATCATAGGGTGTGTATAGAACTTTTTTTTTATAAATAGGGACATCAAAGTGGTTACTACCTACTCCCAACATATTTATATTATCTTCCTCTATTTTCTCATTTGTTTCTTCAACCTCACTTACATAGTTTTGATGAAAATGAGGTATAATCTCCTTATCAGAGTCCCTTGGTCTGTTTTGAGGTTGGTTTCTCTTGAAGTTCTGATTTAGATTTTGAGATTGATTTCTATTTTTGGGAGATGATTGGTTTTCTTTGGATTGTTCTCTCTCAAGTATGCTCATATTTTTCATCATTTATTCCATCATCCTTTCCATTTTTGAGCTAGATGTGGAGGGTGCAGATTCCTCCCTAAATGATACTTTCTTTTCATTCCTCATCTTGGCTCTTTTTTCAATCAGATTTACTTCCACAGCAAGGGCTCCCTTTTGCATGTCTTATAAATTCAAGGGGTCTCTTTCTCTTAGTTGATATGCCATTTCAGGATCAAATCCTTCAGGAAATTTAGCCAAGGCTGAGCCTTGTGGAGGTTTCAATTCTGGGGGTAGTGCATTGTAAATACTATTGAACCTAGTGCAATAATTTTGAACACTTTATCCAGTGTTTCTTTTGAGGTTGTTGTAGTCTAAAATAATTTTGAGAGGGTTTTTCCTAACTTCCCATTTATTTAGGAATGACTAATGGAGAGCTTAGATATCATTAATACTGTTAGGGGCTAAGCTTTTGAACCATTTTCTTTCTTCTCCCCCTAGACTTTGAGCGAATAATCTGAGTTTGACAGTTTCATCATCTATCTCATTTCTATCAAAATAGTCATTCATCTTGTCCACATGTTGTGAAGCAGTAGTAGCACCACTGGCATCATACAATGGTATCTTGGACTGATAGTCCTATGGCAGATTGACTAGAGGTAAAGGAAGGACTAGGGGAGCATACCATGTTGCCATAATAGGAGGTTGTGGAAAAAGTGGGGGGTTTATACATGGAGGATGTAAAATGGGAGGGGGTTGATGGAATGGTGTGGTTTGAACAGTGGGTGTGTGAAGAAAAAATGTGGATGGACCAGCAAAATATTGTTGAGCAGATATTGGATGAAAGAAACCAAAATTATGAAGGAAATGTAAATCAGATGGAGTAGTTTCTTTTCTACCAGGATGTTCACCTCTATCTTGGGATGAGAATGGAGACTCAAAATCTATCTGATCTATATCATCAAGTGACCTAGTTCTAAATGGGTTTCTTAAGTCAACTTGTGAATCTTGTAGAGCTGTAAGGTTTTCAGGAAAAGAATTAGCTCTATGGAGTGATCTAACAACAGTTGAAGCTTTAGCCTTAGGAGATTTCCTAAGTATACTTTCAGGATTATCAACTATCTCAGGAGGATTTGGGTCAGGATGGCTCCTAGTATGAATTCTTTTTGAAGCCACAGTGTTTTGTTTTCAGACCCACTATTCACAAAAGTTTAGCCAAATATGACAATATTTAAGAGGAAAACTAGTCTATTGACAAAGAAAACTTAATCCTCAAAGTTTCTTTACTGAGTTTAAATGATGTTATGATAAAGGGTTTCTTAGTGGAGTCTTTGGAAAACCAAGGAAAATCAGCAGGCCTACTGATGTTCAGTGGAGTCACCAGGTGAAGGATTTTTACTTGATTTCAAGGCTTGAAAGTTGTTCACCATCAACAATCAAAACCACTCTAGGTAGACATTTGATTCATTAGTTAAAAATGGGATTATCTGAGTTGTGAAGTTATCTATTACTTCAGAAAGCTCCCCAGTATGGTCGCCAGGAAATGTTAGGTCTCTGTAATTTAGTAGAGTGGCAAGACTAAATGCTGCAAAGCCTACATCAAAACCACTTTGGGATTCTAGGATATAGCCCTCCTGAATCCAGAGAGGGATCTCTCTATAAGTTTCAAATATTGATTTATCTTTTAAGGTTTTAGTATGATATTAGGCTAGTTATTAAGAACAAGGGTTTTTGTTTGTTTGGTTGGGTGTGATATTTAATTGACTGGAAAGTCCTGAAAATGAAAGAGTTTCAGAGGGGTGAAGGTGTGAGTAGTCAAAACAAGGTTCAACTGATAGGATACGTATGAAACATCACTTAATCCATTGGGCTATGGAGTCATAAAAGGTTTTAATTGCACAATAGTTTTCAAGAGTGGTCCAAGGGGCAAGTCATCTATAACAAAGGATCTCTTTAGATTAAATGATGGGATGGAACATTAAAGTGTTGAGAACAAAGTAAAGCTAAAAGCTCAATCAAGAATTAATTAACTCTGCTAAACAAGAAAAATCCTTTAACTGTTTTGAAGTAAAACAAAAGGACATGGCTAACCATAGACTTCTTTGGACAAACTTGTACTAAAGCCAACTTATCAGACAAACAATCCAGTAATCCCCATGACTACTTTCAGAAAGGATGAAAACATATAAGAATACAAAGTGTAGGTTAAGATCAAGAAAATAATTTTAATTTAGCCTGCTTTCATCATACTCTTAGGGAAACTTTCAAAACTACCTTTGGAGAAAGAACTAGAAGACAGGGAAAACCATAAAATTTCCTAGTCCAACTCTACTTAGCAAGTAATGAAAAAATCATTCAAGAACAATGTTTTAAAGTTTTAAACAGTAAGACATGGGCTCACCAACATTTCTTGACTGGTCTAGACTGTACTAAATCATTCTGAAATACACAATTGGAGGAAAAAATAAAGATAAAGCTTATCAGTGAGAGTAGGGTACTTCTAACAGTAAATCCTAGCTCTATATTTGCTATTCTTTATCAGAGAAAAATGGACAATTTTATGGAAAAAATAAGAAGGAAAACAAGTACAATGAGAGGTACATCACCAATGGTATAGACCAGGATCCCATGAATCAGATTGTATATTGATGTCAATCCAGTTACATAATTCAAGTCCAATGTTTTAGTACAGCAACAACTCCTCTTCTCAGCCTAACTTCTTTGATTACAAACAGAGCTTCATCAAATTCTAAAAACTATTTACATACAGAGAGTTTCGAGCAGCAAGTATTACATCAACAGTCCAACAACCAACAACATCTCATCTTCTTCAGAATTATTTATAGAAGAAAGAGGAGGTGGAATGAAAGGAAGAATAATTTTTCAATTAACACAAGTTTAATGCTTCTCTATCTTTGAGGGGTTCAATAGAGAAGTTTTCTGATATTTTCTCTGTATTAATTGGTTTTCATTAAGCATTAAGCTACTTAGCAGATTTTGTTGACTTTAAAACTCTTTAGGCAGGCTGGCAATAACTCTGGTTGTATCACTGACTAGGCAATAACTATGCCTTCTTTTAATTTATGAAAGTTGTAGGTGGCACTTTTGGTAGCTGAAAGGATGTTTTAGCCTCTGATGTGGCAGCGAAGGCTTCTTTCAACTGACATATCTCTCTGCTTTTATAAACATAGTGATTTATCCTTTGATCTGTATTTAGGCTTAATTAAGCCTTGATCTTCATCTTTGAGTCTTCATTCTTTGACACTATCTTAATCTCTTTAACCTGTGGATTAAAAACCCTGATCTTCAGGCTTAGGCATTAATCCCTTTACTGTTAATTTCTTCACTCTGATACACTTTGTTTGTTTTATTTATACATGTGGTCGTTTGCTATTGGAGGGTTTCTACTAAACCATGGATCATGCTCCAGATGATTTAAACGTAGATTTCAAACCCTGTAGATCCTGTTCTTCGTTGTTTCTGACTATAGAATCGTCATTTTTGGTCGAAGATGTCAGCGAACTGTGACTGTGGAATTTTTCGGAACAACCACCATTAAAACCCTCCAAAAAACATGAAAGTTGTTAAGAAAAACCTGTGGATGTGGTAAAATACGTTACAGAGGTTTAATGGAGGCTGTGGAAATACTTGAGGATGAAGAAATACATCGGTGGAGGAAGAAATCCTGGCAGAAAATAGCTAACCAAGTTTAATTTCGAATTTGGCGTGAAATTGGAGAAGGGTGGTTTCAGAAAACCGGTAGCGGTTTTCGCATTGAATTTGGGGGGTAGGCGGTATTTTGCAGATGGAGTGTGATACAATACATCGATCGACATGTGGATTTTCAATATCACCTATTTCGCAAAATTTTTGAGCGTTAAACTTTGGGCACGGAAGTTTTGCGATATGTAATGTCAACTGTTAGATCGGAGGCTCCATATCCAACGGTGCGAAATGATCGCGATGGGAAAGTTGCGTGATGAGTCACTGGAGTGGAGGGCAGGTGTCATAATTAGACTGGGTGGGATTTTTTGTATGGTGGATGGTAGGCCCTGGCGGAACTGGGTCATCGGGTTAAGTTCCGATCGTCGGATCCTTTTGATGGACGGTCGAGATTAAAAGAAGGAGCGGATATATTGAAAGGAGAAGAGGGAAGGTAGGTGAATGGGCGGAAGTATGGGGGCCCGATGGCCGTTGATCTATATAGATCAACGGTCCAAATCTGCTTAAAATTATAATGTCGGGGTGGAAAAATAGAAGGCACGTAGAGGTTTTGAAGGAGTTTTAAGGCCCTTGGGCGCCCGATTGCGGGGCTTTAGGTCGCATGGAGGAAAGGGTTTAAAGGGAATAAGCCCTCGAGGTCTTAATGTATTTATAATGTAAAAGAACTAGTTTTTAGGCCAAAACAAAGGGTTTTTAAAGCCAAAACATGGTTTCGGTAGATGAAAGAAAGGATTTCTAAACCAAATGAGAGGGAAATGTAAGGTTTAAAGAGGGTTTTAATGATTTAGAGGTTAGATGAAGGTGTTTTGAGGGGTTTTAGGAAAGGGAAAAATGGGTGAAAATGGAATTGTTTATGAGTGAAAGGAGGAGTGAAATGATGGAAAATGGAGTTTTATAAGCAATTTTCTCTTGGTGAATAGCAGGTACTTTAGGACTAATAGTGAAACAACAGTGAAGATTAACTCAAAGGGAAATTATCATCATAAGACTTCAAGAACTCACAATTTGGACATGAAATTGTTTCTTGAAGGCCTAAAAATATTTAGCCACCATTTGGTATGACAAATTTTTTATAGGTGGCTAACAGATACCACGCTCGATTCAATATTCTGACTTTGATCTTCTGGGTGAACTTAAGAATATTTGTATAAAATTCCCCTCCTCCAGGCTATCCAAGATATTCTAATATATGCCAAAACAATTAAAGAATTGTGTATAAATAAGTCTGTGAGGAAAAAAAAAAAAAACCCCTACTATCCATGTTGTCGGGACTTTGTCTGATTTATTACTAGGCAAAGAGACTCCTGTAAAATATGAGGATCCCGGAAACCCCATTATCACAGTCCAGATAAATGGCCATTCTTTTCCCAATGCTTTAGTTGACTTAGGGGCAGCGATTAATATTCTCACAACTACAACTTGCAACATTCTTGGCATCACAACCTTGGAACCAACATCTACCTTACTGGAACTAGTTGATCGCTCAATCATTAGACCAAAAGGAACATTACAAGATGTGATGGTCTCTATAGACACTTGGGAATACCCGACGGATTTTTGATTATTAACCCTAGGAACCAACTAGATGGACATCCCTTAATATTAGGAAGGCCTTGACTAGCGACTGCTCATGCTTATATCAGCTGTCAGATAGGAAGTATGACTATAATCAGAGGGAATGATGTGAACAATTTAGATTTATACCCTCCTGCTTAGCCAAGCTTGACTATTATGAAAACCAGGAAGCAACCTGCAACATACTTAACAAAAAATATTTGGTCACCATTGACTATGGTAGATTCCCTTGAATTCAAAACCCAAACTAAAGATGATGTCATTAATACTTTTATCAATCATCCTACCACAGTATCAAGTTCGAAATGCCACATGATTAAAGCAGTCCTTGACAATGAAATTGAAGAATATCCCATGAGAGATATCAATGACCAAAAAATACCAGCAACCACTGTTTACAATAGAAAACCTATCGAAATTGAGCCAGGGAAGATCCTGAACATTAACAGTAATTTGAGTGATGACCAGCAACATAAACTTATTCAAGTCCTTAGGAAAAATAAAGGGGCTTTCGCTTGGGAGTACTCATATATGAAAGGGATTGACCCTCAGATATGCATGCATCACATCTACACTGAAAAGGATGCAAGAACCATTCAACAACCTCAGCATAGATTAAATCCTCACCTAAAAGATATTGTTAAAGAAGAACTTCAAAAACTATTAGATGTGAATTTTATCTATCCTATATTTGACAGTAAATGGGTTTCTCCTTTAGTTGTGGTTCCCAAAAAGAATGGGAAATGGTGAATATGTATTGAATATAGAGAACTCAACAAGGCAACGCAAAAATACCATTTTCCCCTTCCATTTATTGATCAGGTCCTAGATACACTGGCAGGGAAGAATTTTTTTTCTTTCCTGGATGGCTTCAGTGGCTACAACCAAATTCAAATTGCCCCTGAAAACCAGGATAACACTACCTTTACCTGTCCGTGGTGAACATTCGCTTACAGGGTATTACCTTTTGGATTGTGTAACACACCTGCCACATTCCAAAGAGCCATACTCCGTATTTTTGCATACTTGATAAATGAAGGATTGGAGGTATACATGGATGATTTCACACCCTATGGAGATGACTTCGAGCAAGAATTACAGACATTGGAAAATTTTCTGGAATGGTGTATTGCTACTAGCCTATGTTTAAGTCACTGAAAGTGCCATATGATGATGGCAAAAGGCCTGATCTCGGGTCATTACATTTCAGCAGCTGGAATTCAGGTAGATCCGGCAAAAATACAGGTAATTCTCTTACTAGCTACTTCCTGCACTCAAACAAAGGTACGTAGTTTTCTAGGATTTGTTGGATATTATCATAGATTTATCAAGAATTTTTCACAGATTGTTGCACCATTATATCCTTAACAGGAAACAATGATTTCATATGGACTGACAAATGTGACATTTCCTTTACAGATTTAAAACGGCTAGTATCAACAACACCAGTATTACGAGGCCCGAACTGGGATATACCATTCTAGATTTCATCAGATGCATCAGACACATACATTGGAGTAGTTCTTGGCCAAGAAGAAGACAAGAACCCTATGCTATATATTACATTATCAAAAACTTAACCCCTGCTGAATTGAATTACACATTAACAGAGAAGGAGTTTTTAGTTGTTATTTATGCTATTAACAAATTTAGACACTATATAACTAGATACCTTGTAATTCTGTATATAGATCACTCTGCTATAAAATACTTAGCTAATAAACCCATTATGAATGAAAGAGTGACACGTTGGTTTCTACTTTTGCAGGAATTTGATATAACTATAAAGGATCAACCAGGGAAGGAAAACCTTATGGAAAATT
This sequence comes from Pinus albicaulis, assembly GCA_034641835.2. Classification (NCBI taxonomy): domain Eukaryota; kingdom Viridiplantae; phylum Streptophyta; class Pinopsida; order Pinales; family Pinaceae; genus Pinus; species Pinus albicaulis. The sequence goes on along the minus strand of JAXQQM020080123.1, from coordinate 46,748 downwards.
TCCTCTCCTGAGTGCCAAGAACAGATGATGCAATAGCAGTAGAGGATCAGTTTCCGGATGAACACTTGTTTGTTGTAACCGTGAAAACACCATGGTACGCAGATGTGGCGAATTATTTAGCAGTGGGAAAACTACCTAAACATATGACACCCAAAGAAAGTAAATCGATAGTACAACGCAACACTCAGTTCTCTTATATTGGAGGATACCTTTTTCACACAGGGGCCGATATGCACATCCGCAGGTGTATCAGGGAAGATGAAATTTATGATATCTTAAAAGCCTGCCATAATGGACCTTGCGGTGGACATTTTGCAGACCGCAGAACTAGACATAAAATTTTACAAATGGGCTACTACTGGCCCACGATTTTTAAGGATGCTAAGAAATTTTTTCAGGCCTGCAATAGTTGTCAAAGGATGGGCCGCCCTGGACAATCTGATGAGATGCCCCTACATCCACAGCTAGTCATAGAACCTTTTCAGTGTTGGGCATTAGATTTTGTTGGGGCAATCAACTCATCATACAACCAGAAATCATATATATTGGTTGCAACAGAATACGTAACTAAGTGGGTAGAAGTAGTAGCATTACCAAGAGCCACAGAAGAAACTGTCATAAAATTTCTTTTCAAAATTTTGGTATGAAATGGGTTACCTAGAGAAGTAATCATTGATGTAGGGCCACAATTTGTAGGCCACAAGATCACTGCTACACTAAAAAATCATCATGTTATTCACAGAATTACCTCTCCATACCCCCCGCAAGCGAACGGGCAGGTAGAAAGCACCAAAAAAGTAATTGAAGCTATTCTAATGAAGAGAGTCTCATCGCACAGACGAGACTAGGCTACTGGACTGCCAAAAGCCTTATGGGCATATCGTACAACTTGGAGGAATACTACTGGATACTCTCCATATCAGCTGGTATTTCGTAAGGAACCTATTTTTCCCATAGAGTTTGAGATACAAACACTAAGGACAACCCAGGAAGTGGGACTGGATTTAACTGAAGCCTAGAATAATCACAATGGCAATATTACATTGGCCACCATTGATGGGTCTGATTGTTCCTTTAAAGCAAATGGGCATCGGGTGCGCCTCTACCAGAGACCACTCACAAGAGAATATTTTTTTCAACAGATACGCAAGGACTCCACCATGAAAGTTTTAGCTGCAGAAGATAATCCTTCGGCAGCTTCATCTTTGTAAAAATTAATTTAAAAAAAAAAAAAAAAATTGTAAATAGGATTGCTAATTCAATTTAAATTTATTTATTTATTTATTTTTCTGCCTATTTTGCTGTTCCATCTTCGGAACAATACTTTTTGGTTTTGCTACTCCATATTTGGAACAACACTTCTTGGTTTTGCTGTTCCATCTTCGGAACAACACTTTTTTATTTTGTTGTTCCATCTTTGGAACAACACTCCCTTTTGTTTTTTCTATTCCAATTTTGGAACAACACTTCTGTTTCTTGTACAATTTTTGTGTGTTTTGAACAACACCTTTTTTTATATATTTCACAAACACCTCTTTCCTCTTATGGACTTATTCCTAGCTCATTTTAGCCTTATTTCTTTGATTCCTTTTATGGCCTGAAGTACAGTACCTTCATGCGGATCAGAATTATGGATTTTATTAAAACAGGTCAATATTTTTAAGGTTATGATCTTTGACAAAGATAGCTTCTTGATGATAGACTTAAAACAATTGAAATGGACACAATTATTTATATTTCACTTTACTGTACTGATTTCTACTGTATATGATACAGATTGATCATCTTTACCATGCTGGTTCTACTCTTCCTGGTTATAATTTTCTCTGTCTATTATTAATGGGATTATGGGTACAATTTTTCTTATTATTGACATGCTTCAACTTCTTACACCATCCCTACTCTTAAGGAGTACTGAGCCTCCCTCTATTTATCATAAAAATATGTAATGACAACTAAATTTTATCTACAGATAGAGGATAGGGGGTCTCATTAAGAGCCAGCCTACCATGTTCATAAGGATGTAGCAATGTGACATTCCCACTATTGCACCACACAAGGTTTACAATCCATTGGATGGCTAAAACATCTTTGGAACAGGAGGTCTCAACACGAGCCACCTGCTCACTTTTTCTACTTCCTAGTGAATGGCAGTATGGTTATCTGGTTACCACGCCAGCACACTGGTCTCTTATGTAGAAACAATAATGAAATTTTTCAGTTATAAATTGAGGATCCTGGCTCACATGGGTTAAAAAGCAACTCTGTCGAGGCTATGGATGCCTGCTAGCAACAAAATTTTTGCTTATGGTATTGAAGTTCTATTTCCTCAATCAATAATTCTTATAATACCCTCTTCCCATTTATCTTTTTTATCTGAGAGATTATTTCCTCTAAACACTTCCCTACTTTGAAAATTTATGCATGCGTTCATGTTTTTTACTCAATCATATCATGTATAGCCAGAATATCGTCAGCAAAGCCTCCTTTTGTATATATTGTTGTCCTCTTTCCTTATCACATAACTTATCATCAACCAAAGCATCTTGTCTCTTGTCATTTACTCTGATTATACACCATGCTTTCACTCTATCCATCTCTCTTATTATCCCATCATTTATTTACGTACTTTGTTCCATTTACTTCTGTACCCTTCATCCTTATATCCTGCTGTCAGAACAGCCATTTCCCGTCTTTTCAGTCATAGGCGACCTCTCATTTTGAAGGGGGAGAGAACTTCCATTATACTCGTGCATGCATTGTCATTATTTCATTGACTGATAATACATTCCATGATCACGCGACATGCAACAATTTAACAACCCTTCAAATAACATAGTTAATATCAATTACACTTAGCTGTTACAACTACTTGTTGTTCTATCGCTCTAAATGTTGCTGTGTTTTTCAGTATTGCTGTTTTTTTTTCCGTATTGCTGAATTTTTCCATTACACTCAACCTTTGAAATTGTAGGAATAATTCAAGCATTATAGGTGGTAAGACAGTGGGCCAAAACCTTTAGTGTTAGAGGTCTCCAATAGAGCCAGGGAAATTCTGATCCATGCAGGGTGGATATCCTATCTCACAAGATTTCAGCCCTCGAATGAGGAAATTTCCATTGAATTTCTATAACATCTACAGAATGGGGAATCCATGGTGAAAGGTAGAAGAATTACAATCACAGACACTGTAATAGTTGAAGTATCTGGGTTTCCGGCAGAAGGAACTATATGGTCACAAAAACATGTATTGCTACAAGACGCAGTGGAAACTTTCAAAGACGAAGGTGAGCAAGTAGTCAGGAAAGGCAAAGGCATACAACCATCTTCTCTGATAGAACCATGGAAAGAATTAGCAAGCATTATCCAAAGATACATTACCTGCGATGGACGCCGAGATGTGGTAAGACCACGACAACTTAAACTATTAGTTGTCTTGTAACAAAAACTCACTGTTAATCTGCCATCTCTTTTGAATTATTTACTGCATGATACTACTGTTAGAATAAGACGGGCCAGACACCCTGAAACTGTAATAAGTCACCATGGATTAATTAGATTAATCATCAGTCATAGCTTGGTTCAATACAACTTAACTTGGGATGGTTTCATGATGGCTATAGAGAGCATGCAAAACCCTGTAATCCAACATCTCGCAATTGTGGAGACAAGCCAGTAGAACCCTGTTTTGAAAATAAAAAGGACTGCTTGTTCAAAGGTTGAACCCCATAAACGTAGGAGGTCTGTAAGAATTGAACTAGCCAGAGGATGTCTGCAAATATTCGGGATGAAAGCAACAAACCTGCGGAGACAACCAGTCCAGTTAGGATAAGAGATTCTGAACCTGAAGAAGAGGCACCCAATTCCGCATCAGAGCCTGAAGAAGAGGCCAATTTAGAACAAGAACAAGAACAAAATTACAATAATGAACTGGAAATTGAAGCAGGACCGGATGATCCTTTGGAAGTTTTCGAGACAGGGATGGCCGAGGTCCTGGCAAATCTTAATGTATATATGCAACCTAGAGGACCACTTGGTCTCAGCATAATGGAAACACAAGTCTCAGAGAATTATGGGAATATAGAAACACTGCCATCTCCAGAGGCTGCGGACATAGAAATTGTTCAGGAATCCGAAAATCTGTCCGGGGACAAGATTATGTTGGAATACAACCATGAGGACTAGCAGAAGTCTGCAGACATAGAAGTTACTCACGAGTCTGACAATGAATCAGGCGATACGATTCTTTTGGAACACAACCCTGATGAACAACAAGCAACTCTAAAAACCATTGATAAATCTATTAGTGGAGCGGACGCTCCTCAAAAGAGCCAAGTAGCCAGAGCAAAAATTAAGAAGCTGTGAAAAAAATACCGAAAGCTCCAGAAGATAGTTAGAAGGCTACGACGAGAAGTTGAAAAATGTAAAACTCAGAACACCGCTCTTGCGGTGACCTTTGTAGCTACAAAAACAAAAATATGTGAGAATACATCAATATAACTTCAAACTGAACTCGCTTCCACTCAAACAATAGCCACCTGGGTTAATTTGCATGAAAACTTGGTAATGTGGCTGTTCAAACGGAGGTTTGGTCCTCCCATAATAAGGAAATGCAGATTGAAGAGGTATTCTCTGACAGCATCGGCACTCAGACAAAAGGGAATTCCAAGGACCTCTTGTAAAGGAATGACCCTATTATTTTAAAACTTTGAGAAGAACTGATGCAAGCCCAGCTTGCTTTAGAGCAACATCAACAACAAACAGTCTCCCTGCAACAATACCAGGAGTTACAAAAATAATTGCGGGAATTAGCCCTAGCAAAGAATGAGGCTTTTGATAGGGCTAGACAGGAAGAAGAAAAACTAAAGAGGATGAAAACTAAGCTGAACAACATCAGGGATCAGTTGGAAACCATTTGTTCATTATATTCAGATATCTTGACCTATCGATCTCCTGCTACGAACTATGCCTTGTTCTTATTAGAATGATATTTATTGTTAAAAATCAAAGCTGTTAGAGCCGACAAGCCAATTGAGCTGAAGACGATGGAGGATTTTATAAATTGCTGTAAGACACATGGAGTAAAGGTCTAAAGGGTTATTTGTGAATTTTATTTGCATAACTTCATATTAGATAAAGAAGTCGATGTGAATCCAAGCCCTTTTATTGGAGATATTCAATTTCAGGCTTTTATCTCTTTTGCAGTCAACCAACTCAAGTGGTTGAAGGCTTATAATTCGTTCCAAAGACAGGAAGACAACTTAGATCTTTGGGTAAGAAGTGAACCTACTCACCCTCTGTAATTATTTACTAAGCATAAAATACTGATGACGCAGGAGGGTGTGATTAAAATTTTAGGGCCCATACATAAGGAAATTGTGCAGAAAGGAACAACATATTTCCTCCATTCAGGAAAGATCCCTAGTTGCATCCAAAATGAGATGGATGGTTTCAAGCAACAATGTTAAGGAAAGAGAACCATTTAATTATGGAAATTTCAAAGTTGTTGTGAGATGGTTAGTCCCATACAACAATTTTATCTTAAAATAAGGACCCTATTGGGTGGGATGTCGCTTTAGAAGCCCCATTATTTGGTATCCTCTTGAAGGGTATTAGCCTAACTATGAGTTACCTGAAGGACACGAAGAGGCAACCTTCGCAAACCTGGCACGACATCATGGTCTCAGGCCTATTACAAACAGATCTTCTCCAACCTACTCCTTAACTTCTTTTCATAATAATTATTTATTTTTCATGGGGACATGAAAAAAGGTAAGCAGGGGAGTATGTTGAGCCTTGCAATAGGTATGTATTTACTCTTGATTACTGTCCTTTTTCCTCTTCCTTATCCATCTTGTGCCATGATATAATAATATAATGAAAGGATTTTTGTGAATAATGAATGAAAAATGATCCCGATACCATTTAACCATCCAAACTAATTCTCGTTGCTTTTTATGCTGAAAATAACAGATGGAACAACAATTTTTCCCAAGAAATAACAACAGGACCTAATCACAGGAAAGAAGACACGTTAAATGCGGTCGAATTGGAAGACAAATCAGTAAGGATTAGCATAAGAATGAACGAACTGTCCAAGGATAGCATTTTGTCATGGATCCCTCAAGATCCCCTGATCCTAAGGGATCACACTTATCTTTCCTTTTAGCTATAAAGGGACAGGGAGAGCTAGTTCTCAAGAGTCATGTATCTTTCACTTCTGCATAATTTGTAATTGTAATTCATAGAACGTAATTCTGAACAACGAGATCGTATTGTGATTTAAATTGAATGTGATGATTAATATGTAATTTGTGTTGCTTTTCATTCAAATATTCTGGAGTAGTTAAGCAGTATTGGCTGGTGGCTAAGGGCCCAAACTCTGGTGGATCTCACTGTTGTTCCCTATGTTATACTTTTCCATTTATTGCAAGTGTATTCTACTTTTCCGCTTTGCAGTTAAAGTACTTTTGATAATTAGGATTTCTGGTATTTATTCCCTTGAATACGCATTTTCAATTTATTTCCTTAAGGAATTAGTTGCTAGTTAAAAGAACTAGTTTTGATTACTTAAAGCATAGACAATTATTTCCAATACTTTCCTTCTGTTCAATAGTTCAAATCCAGTTGAAAGAGCTCGGTTAATGCTTCAGTGCTCTCGGTTGTTTGTCATTTGAATTAGTTGAATTAAGAATGAATCAAAATTTTGGGTTATAATGCTTAGATGAATCACTTTCTTTAAAGCTTCAAGATTTATGATTGTATCTATATGAAATGATTACTTTCAGCATTACTCTTTGTATGTATAGCTTGCACATATTGTGTACATGCTTGAGATAAAAGGACTTACCCAGGTTGATAATTAATGTGAGGCAATTAGTATTTTTTAAAGACACCTGTTAGCACCCAACACTTGGCACTATAATCCTTAAACAAGAAGCTGACACTGTGTATACATGAAATGAAAGGCTAATTCATCCCCAGTTCAAATATGTTATCATACACTACATGACCTTATCATGGTATATCTTTTTGCACTATTCGATTAATATTTCCCTCCAATATGAAGGAATGGGAATAAAGGGTATTAATTGTATTGGAATTCTTTCAATTATTTCACCATCCCTAACTCTTAAGGAGTTAATGAGCCTCCCTTGATGTATAAAGAGAAAATATTGTGTTTTCATGAAAATTTTTAAGAGGATAGGGGGTCTCATCACGAGCCAACCTACTATGATCATAGGGATTTAACAAGTGACATGCCGACAATGGCTACCACACCAGGGTAATGACCTTCTCATCTGCTTGAAGGAAAATAGGTCTCATCATGAGCCGAACTGATCACTCTGTTACAATCCTAGTGAATGGCACTATGACTATCTGGCTATCACACCAGCACAGTGACCTCCTTATAAATCAAGATGTTATGATTCAAAAAGAATTATTGTGCTTACATGAAAATTTTCAAGAGAGGATAAGGGGTCTCATCACGAGCCAACCTACCCACAATCGCCACCACAATAGGGTAATGACCTTATTAATTGCTTGAAGGACAGGAGGTCTCATGACGAGCCGGTCTGATCATTTTGCTACAACTCTAGTGAGTGGCACTATGGTTATCTGGCTACCATACCAGCATAGTGATCTCTCCACAAAATGGGCAGAATAACTATTTTTACATAAGGATCCCAACTCATTATTTCGGATTAAAATAGCAACCATGTCGAGGCTATGAACGCCTGCTAGCAGCAGTGGCTCTGCTTATGGTAGGAAAGTATGCTTCATCAATAGCCAATTAATTTTATATACACCTTATCTTCCATTCTTCTTCCATAAGCTATTACTTGAATTAGTGATAATTATAATCTACCATAGGAATAACTAATAGAGATATGCTTACATATTTGAACCCTGGGATGACAACACCAATCGTTACTTGACTCAGTCTTGCTTCCGTTATAACTTTTCATTAAATAAGAACATCATATCATAATAATGGTTATACTATTCCCTTTCCCTTTCCTGTCACTTCTGCACAAGCTGCAATTATGAAAAAAATATCCAAAACTGACCTTTACATTGCATATGCTAGTAATTACTCAACCACCTGAAGCTCGAAAGCCATGAAATGCTCCTTCACATATAGGTCATTATTGCCAAATATTTACATTCCCCTGTCTGCATTCATGATTGGAAAAATCTCTCCTGTACTTGAGGGCGTGGGCACCCTTTCTTCGATGGAGGGGGTGTAATTGATCTTAAATTGGCAAGCATGCGAAATCTTGGCACAAATCCTGTTAGACACATCGATAAGACCATAGGAACACTGAAATTAAGGCATGAAGTTACCTGTGCAGAACCACAATTACTCTTTTGCTTGCATACAAAATTCAGTCAAAACAATAGAGCCGAGGAAGAAAACAATCAGAAGAAGAAAGCATATCAGCTATGGGAGGAAATTCCCTTCGAAACGAGCCTGTAAACTTTCCAATTTCCAATACATCTAGTGCCATCCTCCGGCAAGCCGGCTGGCTGACATATGTACACCGATTACAAGGATTTTATATAGAAATTGCAATTGAGTTTCTCCAAAATTTGCAAGAAGGTCAAACCAGAATCATGGGTCGAATTATACCAGTCACAGAGGAAATTATTGCTGGAGTCTCTGGAATACCAGCAGAAGGAGAAAGATGGACAGAGAAACATCTCCTCCTACGAGAGGCAGTAGCAGCATATCAGGATTTGGAGGAGCCGTTGGAGCAAAAAGGGAGAGGGATTAACCCTACCTCTCTACACCATCCATGGCAAGAATTGACGAAATTTGTCCAAAAGTTCATTACATGTGAAGGACATTGAGATGTGGTAAAACCTCGTCAGCTCAAACCCTTAGCTGTGCTTAAGAAAAATATTTCAGTTAATCTGCATTCTTTCTTAAATTCCATATTGTAAGATACTTCCGTTCAATTAAGAAGAGCCAAAAACCCCCAAGCAGTATTCAGTCACCACGGGTTAATTAAACTAGTAATCATTCATGAGCTGGATAAGCAACAGATAGCCTGGGACAATTTTGTCAACCCTGATGCACAGGAACCAGAAATATAACCTGACGAAACTGAAATTGAGCCCCCCAAGGTAAATACACCAAGAATAAAAAAGACCCGAACTGCAACCTTAGAACCAAGCAGGAAAAAATAGTCCAAAACATTTCAAGGAACCTCAGACCTCATAGAGGAGGCAGGACCATCCCAGCCTCAAAACGCACCCTTACAAGACTTCGAGGAAGAAATGGCTCGAGTCCTAGAACAATTGAGGACTGACTATGAATCTAGAAGCCCATCGAGAGTATAAGAACAAGAGGAACTCATAGATAAGTTCGCCACCGCTAGCAGTTCTGGTCACACTGACATCCATACCTGACCAAGAGGAAGCACAAGACGATGAGACTCTGTCCCCTCTTGGGAATTATGAGGTGTATAGCGAATGATAGGCAGAGGAGAGAATGGAATTTGAAAATCAGTCAGGTGACACTGTCCTTGTAGAGCAAAGAAAAAGCACAGAAATAGTCCCTTTGACACCAGGAGGTAGCACTGCTCCACCCAGTCAGGACCCTCTTACAGAAGTAAACTATGAAGGTCAAATGAGAAACACTAACACAGGAATATCAAACTCTACTAAAGAAATTAACAAACCTCTCCTCCACAGAAGGTGAAACATTTTCCCAGCTTAGAGGGGAACAGGTAAAGGTGAAAATGACACAACAATAGGTGGAGCAAGGTAAGAAACAAATCACTACAATTTGTTCTCTCTATAATGGTGCGCTATCATGCAGAGCTCCAATGACCAACTATGCCCTGTTCTTAACATAACAATATTTTCTCCTGAAATTCAAGGCCGTCAGGTCAAGAAAGTCCACAACTTTTAGAACTATAGAATAATTTTTCCACTGTTGTAATGATCAAGATGAGTAGGTCCAATGCCTTCTATGTGAGCTTTACATGCACAATTTATTTCTAGAAGAAGACACGGACAACAACCCTAGTCCCTTTATAGGGGATGTTCAGCTCCAAGCCTTCCTATCATTTGCTAAGAACCAAATTAAGTGAGCCAAGGCATATAACATCTTCCAAAAGAGAGAGCATGGCCTAGACTTGTGAGTCAGAGGGGAACCTACAAAACCCCTGCAACTATTTATCCAGCACAAAAACTTCATTTGAAGGCGAGGTGTAAGGACTAGGCTGGGGCCCATCCATAAGGGCATCATAGAAAATGGACGGGAATACTTCGAGGACATTCGAGAAGCAACCTTGGTGGCAGCTAAGCAAAGATGGTTGGCCTCGACGAACAATGTAAAGAATAGGAAGCCATTTGGCTACAGGAATTTCAAGGTTGTTGCCTCTAGATTCCTCTCATACAATAACATGGTCTTTAGCATGGGGCCTGTGTGGTTAGGATGTAGATATATAATCCCTCTCCTCTGGTATCCCCCCGAGGACTATAATCACAATTATGAATTACCAGAAGGACGCACAAGCACTGCCTTTGCAATCATGAAACAAAAACAGGGTTTCAGAGCATACAAGGAAAAGGTCTACCCTGCCTTCTCCTTAACGTAGTTGCATCTCAACCATATGTTTGCATCAGGACATGCAATTAGGTAAGCAGGGGAGTATGTTGGGCCCGAATTGAGGTATGTTTTAACCCTCTAATTAGTTCAAATTATGTAACAATTTTGGGAAATTTTCCTCATATTAAAAATAAAGAAAGAAACTATTTATGAAAACTAGAGCAATGGGGCTAACAACAAAAGGAATGTTTATATAATGGAAAATTGAATTATTGTACCTCCGTATGTTGGGAGGTAGAATAGTTGAACCAAGGGTAAACGGAAGACAACCAATAGACACAAACGTATGGGATCTCAACAACTCCCAGAAGCCGGCAGAAGGCATACAAACGGATTCAAACTCAAGAACTCAAATGACAGCCACATGCAATGGGTTGTCATTTGGAAACTACTTCCTCATTGCGTGAAAGTGCCTTTAAAAGGATTGGGGATGAACTAGATAGGGAGTCAAGGAGAAGTAGGAAATTCATTTTGTAACCAACGCATCAGAACCAAGTTGCCTAATTGTATTCTTGTAGTATCCCTTGATGTAATAAAGAATTTTTGATGTTTTGAATAGTTATACTTTGAGGTTTTCACTATGTTAGAGCTTCTGGTGGTCTGGGCCCAACCCCTAGAAGTTCCTCGCCAATTCCCATACGGTTCTTTAGTTGCAGAATCAATGTCTAGTTATTTGATGCAGTTGTAAAGTAATTTTCCACTCAATAAAGTTACAGTTTTTCTTTCATTAGAGCTGTTTAACATTTGTGTTCCTTGATTTAGATTAATCGCATTCGTATTTTCTGGTTTTTTATAATACTTCATCACCAGTAGATGTTTTCAGTTTCTTCTAATGCCTTTGTAATCGATTTACAAATTGTAAGATAGTTATTGCTCGATGTTACTTGTCTTTGCAGATTACATTGTTCTTTCAGCACAGTAAAGCATACAGTTATTAATTAGTGTCAATGAGTTAGTTTACAAAGAGAATTCCATTGCAAAATTATATAAGTGATTGTTTTACACTTCATTTAGATTGTTGTTCATTTAGATTACTATTCAATTAGATTATTGTTCAATTCATTTGGATTTCTATTCAATTCATTAAGTTGTTGGTCAAACCATCATTCTGCTGTTAAATCATAGGTTTCTCTTTTCTAAGCTAGACAGAATAATCAACCATAACCTACCAAACCATTCCTCTTTAAGTTGGTTGAATTCAGTAGACTAGATAATCTTTTCTCATAAACATCATAGAGTAACTATCAGTTGATTTCACTTGCATATATTGTGTTGACACTCTTGAAATAAGAATACTTACCTCGGGTTGATAATTAAATGAGAAACACTAGGGTTGCCTATAATAAGCCACCTCTGTGACACCAGAACTCTCTATTAAATCTTCAAGGCTCTCATCTTTTTTTTATTCATTTTAAAGATTTCTTCAATATCATGATCTTTATATTTTTCTAGAAATAAAATTTTCATATCATTCCACTATCTTATTGAATTAGTACCTAAACTCATGAACCATTTAAAATCTCTATCCTTCAATATTGCAGGAAAGAATCTCAATTTTTGAGCGTGTGATAAGTAGCCATAATATTTACAAAGTATTTCAAATTCGAAGAGAAAGGTTTCCAGATTCTTTGACCTCATACCATGGAAGTTGGGAAGGAAAGATGGAGGAATGCTCTTCATATGCACGTTCACATTAGTATCTTGAATGGGAAATCCAAAAGGATATTCTTCATTGTCATCATCTCCATCCATTTCTTCTACCTTTTCTACCACCTATTCTTCTTCTACCTACAAAAGTGGATGGTGATGTGGTTCTTACTTCACCATGCGATTAAATGGAGGGTTTGGTGTTGGAGAAGTATTTTTAAATAATTTTTTTTAATAAGAATGCTAATGCGATGCAATTTTCTATTTTTAAAATGAAATATGCCTAATGCAATATTTTTTTTTGTTTTTATTGAAATAAAAGAAAAAAATCAAATAGGGAAGAAAACAAGGCATATTTTGACATCTCCCCAGCAACGGCAGCAGAAAGTGATGAGCCTCAATATTGCAAAAATAATGTTGCAACTCCCAAGGTTACCAACTTTAATTATCAACCCTGGGTTCGTACAAACGTAAGAGGTATCAACACTATATGTTCAACATACAATGCATCCTTATTTTTTTGATCTAATGTAATGGATTGAATGACATGAAATTAAATCCTAAGCTAATTGCAGAAATGGATGTGTTGCTTTGAAAATAAATTAATCCTAGGCAAGAACAACAATTTGTAATTAAAATCATGAGAGCATGAATTCAAATAAGTAGGCTTAATATAATTTGTAAAAATGCATGTCCTAAGTTTTTTTTATTCTTCCTCAATCATGGATTTATATCGTAGGGGTCATGATTGACTCCTAAGAGACAAAAACCAAGCTTTGGGAGAAAATCTGGTTGAGTTTACACGTTTTACAAGAGTGCTACAAGAAGTTATGTTTTGGAGATAACTCACCAAATGAATAAGTAAATAAAATGAAAATGGGATGGGACAAATGTTTTTATTAATTATGATGTATTAAGTGTCCATTCCAATTGGAATCACTCCAAAATACCCTTTTTCACATGTGCTAAAAAATAACAGAAAATTACTACTCTAAAAACTAGAAATTCAAGAACTAGTGAGCTAGTTAACCTAATCAAGTGCAAACACAATGGGGTAAATTTTGTTATTAAATTAAATATTTTCATTCCCTAATGCAATTGGAATAAAATAAAATCAATATCATTAAATCATTCTAAAAAATAAAAAAACTTTACTGCTATTTCCCTACTAAGCATTTCGATAAATCTTATATTCGTGAACTACTAACCAAATCCAAGTATCTAAATGCTAAAGATTACATTCCAAAGTTATTCTAAGGATGAATAATTCTCGTGAATATGTAAAAAACCTGAAAAATAACTCACTTCATCATTTATGTCAACCCTACAACAATAAAAGAAACAATACTAAATACAAAAATATGGAAAACAAAAATAGGAGATGCATGTGAATAAGAAGTGAAAAGAACATAAAGAAAATATGCAAGAGAGCTCTGAGGCTCCTAGTGTTACTAGGATTAATCCCTGCTGCAGAAAAGAGCGATCTCCCTAGTACTCCAACGAGTAACTAGAAATAAAGATCCATTAAATATCTCTTTCTCTAGATAATTTGTATTTAATATTATTACAACCATGAAATAACGAGGACATGCTCCTACCTTTCAATCTAGATGTCTGATATAGTCCTTTGTCTTTCGCTCCAAAGTAGTTCTTCAATGATGAGTAGAACCTGTAATCACAAACAAGAAAAAGGATCAAAGCACTTGAAATATATAATAATTGTAAATAATAATCCAACTTAGTGATCAAGGAATCTAAGTGTTGACATCATTTCCATGAATTCAGAAATAAGACAATGAGAAAAATAGATCGGTATGTATTATCATAAATTAGAAAGAGCAATCTTAGAACCGGATGCCTTGATGTTGTACAGATTTATCTCGTGTGTCTAAGGAATCATTTTCATTCAGTCTGATAAGCCTTCCTCTCTAGAATGACCAACATGAAGTCATGGGCACAAATATGTGATCTTCAATGTGTAAAAAAAAACTCACTAGCATAGAAAATATGAACACTATGAACTCTCTTCAGCTTAGAAACTATACAAATTAGTCTCTATTCACATTGGTATCTAGGTATCTACCCTTCAACCTGAAACTTAAGCTAAATTTATAAAGAGATTGAGGTAGTTTCAGATCCATTAAGAGAGGGATGGATTCCTCCCATGAAGGTATTTCAGTTCCTTGGACCAAGGGATAAGCTCCATGAGTGGAGGGATAAAGCTCTAACTGGCACGACTCTAGAGGATATTCGACCAACTAGGCTTCCATAAGTTAATTTTTATTTTTACTTGCTTTTCACGGGGGTGCACAGGTTTTAGTGGTGAACAGAGCGGTGATCGCCGTGACTAATGGAAGAATCATCACCACATGCGTAGGAAAATTCTACAAAAACTGTACAGGTAATATTTTAAGGGTTTTATAGAGATTTTCTCCAATTTCCAAGACTTGATTCAGGAACATGAGTGTTTTTGAGATCTAAGGGAACATGATATGGATGGTGATAGACCCATATGAACAATAAAATGTCACGGTGACAAAATGACGTGTAATAGATTTCGCCCTAAAGTGCGAAGTCTGAGAAAGTTTTTCTGAGGATTGGATTGGAGACACCAATCGAAAACCTGTAAAAAAATTCAATGCAAATATATATCATTGCTGAGGTAGGAATTCCCATATGTAGAGAAAAACTAACTAAGTGTTCTGGTATAGATATTATTTCAGTATTACATCAAAAGTAGACACAGTATGGGCATAACCATATTTCATAAGAAGTCTATAATATTATGAATATAAAACTCCTCGCAACCTGGATGGTGGAAACTAGATCCAGGGTCTTGATTTTCACTTCTCGAACTAGTAAGAATCTATCCATACGATTGATTGTGTCAGAGTCAAACATGGTAGAAACCACTTGATTACCGGTCAATGATGAGAACCATTAACAAGTGTAAGAGAAACCATCAATAATTACAATGGCTCTCAAAGTACTTCAACACAATATATGAAGTGTGAATGAATGATTTGTAGTTGAACACTCATAGAATCATTCAATCGAATGTTAAGTCCCTATATTATGTAATATTCCAAAATTTTGTTGAATATTAATTTTTGACATTTTCACTTAGGAGATGAATAAAATGGGTAGGAGACCCATTCATTTTATCCATAGGGAATAAAAATCCTCTTAGCATGAAGGGGGATCACTTTTGGAGATTTATTTCACGCCTCCATGTGTGAAAGGGGGCTTTTGCAAGAGGCTAGGTCAATTTTGAGCAAGTCAAACTGCGCAGTAGCATGAGGTAGAGAGCACATTGTGGGCTAGTGCAGTGGGATAAGGAGGGAAGCTTCTAGAGGAAGGAAAACCTAATGAGTGGGGTCAATTGAGAGGGAGCTGAATTGTTTAAAAGGAGGGCAAGGTAGCCATTGCAAATCTTCTTGAGTATTATTCATCTTTGGTCCAGAGGACTTGCTGCAACTTCTTGCTGGTTAGCAAGATTTGCTGAGGGAATTCATGTTTAGGATTTCCTCTCCTTCTTGAGTAGCTCTTGGAGGATTGCACTCTATTCCCCATATTTAGACATTGAGGTCAAGCCACATCCTTCTTCATCAGCACAGTTTCATCTGGAGATTGTGCATTGTTGCTGGGTTTTGCTGGGGAGGTTTTCTACAACACCATCCTTGGCTTGTTTTTCAGAGGGAGGAGCTTCCATCTCTTTGGGAGGTCAGAAAAGGAGGTTCATGAGCTCATTCCACCATCTTTGGCACCATGCCAACCAATTACCATCACTTGCAGCACAGTCCCTCTCTTAGACAACGTTATTCTTGGTGAGCATTCGCTGTGAGGGATTAGCAGACAGTTGGAGGGTGAGATATTAGGTGAAAGGATCAACCTCTCACTTCATATTTCCATTGGAGGAGGCCATTTCAGATTGTAGACCATATCCAACCCTATCCTCCTATTTTTTTTATGAGTTGCTGCTACCCAACAACTCCGGCATTATTATATTTTCCTATTTTGTACATGTATGGTAGCCAATCCTCCTAAGGATAGTTGGATTAGTGTTTTCAGGGGTTGAGAGCTTTCTCCCCCTCATTTCTTGAGCTATTAGTGTCATATCATTGTATTTCCATTTTATATGATGCAGTCTCTCCATATGACTACGAATTTTTAGCCATGGATCTCTTTATGTAGCAGTATGCCTTCATTTTCATGTACAAGACTTATTGAAGCTTTCATTGCCTAACTTGAGTGATTGAATCCTCAAGCATTGTACTCTTTTGCTGCTACAATATACATTTATTGGCTATTTGTATCTTCACATGTGCTTGCTCATTAAAATCACACTGAGAATTCCTTGTATGTTCATACATTGTTGCAGCCCCATTCCTTGGGAAATTTCTGAAGGAACTAGGTGTGGAAAGCTTGTCTCACCACCCTATGAGGATTTCTTTGATCCCAATCCTTGGATTTTGGTCTTAGACACATTGGTCTAAGGCGATCCAGGTCTTGGTATCAAATCTTGTTGCCTCCATTTCTGGAAAATGCGTTTTCCAGCCATGGATTGCTAGCTATTCAAAAAAGGGATATTACATATTAATAGTGTAGTACCTTATTATGTTAGTGTAGCCTCCCTTATTATTATTCTTTTACCCCTGTAACCCCCATATTGTTATTATTGTGCTCTTACATTATTATTTTTAGGTCGGCTAAGGTTACATTGTGGCCCCATGGACTCCTATATATAGAAAGGAGGTTTTTTCATTTGTATCATCCAAGAATTGTTCATTCATGTAATGTATTGGAGGTTTCCCCCTCGAAGTGGCTTATTTAGAAGGCATTTATATCTCTTTTCTTCTATTTTTGGAGCTGGTTTCACAACATTTGGTATCAGAGGTTTGGATTCTAGGGTTTCACTGCTCCAAATAGGTCATCGTGGAAGTTTCGCTATAATTTTTTTTCTACAAGGTGTAGAAGCTAAAATATTTAGAGGGCAAAGCCAAAATATTGAGGAACGTCATCGCAAATTTTCAGAGCTTGAGTCATAATATTTTCGGAGATATGATTTGTGGGAGTTAGAGCTCTTTGCAAGCTCTTGAATTTCACTTAAAAAGGTCATCGTGGAATTTTTGCTATAACATTTTTTCTACAAAGTTTAAGAAGCTGAAATTTTTAGATCACGAAGAAAAAATCTTGAGGAACAGCATCGCAAAATTTCTGATCTTGGTTTGCAATATTTTCGGAGATATGATCTGTGGAAGTTAGGTCTTTTTCAGACTCCCGAATTTCATCTCAAAGAGGTGACCATGGGAAAAACATCATAACTCTTTCTCTGAGAATATGATTACGATTCTGTAAATATTGGCCACAAGTACACAGACTGTAGTTTCTTGTCAATAAATTTCAGAGCCGAGAGAGGAAACAATGACACGTGGCAAGTCGTACAACTTCGCTATACTCAGCCAGTCCATAATTAGGTCATTGTGGTAGATCGGACATAACTTTGTCTTGAAGAGTCCAAATCAGGTCAGACCTATGGCATTGGAAAGAGGATTTAGAGGGCTACCTCATGGAAGAATTTAAAATATTGAGGATCCGAAATCACATAGATAATTCAGTTTCAATATCGAGCTCCTCAAAAGCAAGAAAAAGGTGTGTATTTGGTTTTTAAAATTGCATAACGTTTGTTTGAAAAAGCAGTTTGAAGTGATTCCAAGGGAATATTTTATAATTTTTATCATTATTAGGTTCTATAATGCCTCCAAAAAATAATTCCATACCCATTAAGTGCTAAAAAATCTATACTATGACGCATGAAGAGGAAGAATTTCAGTATGAGATATCAAATTTACGGTACCAAGTGCAACAAATTTTGATCTTACGAAGAGCAACCGAAGATGACATAGATGGTTTAAAAGTAGAAATTGAGGCTAAGTTGGATGGTTTGAAGAATAAAATAATAGCTAATATGGATGATAAATTAGTGGAAGATCACATCGAGCATCAACAACAAGTTCTCCAACTCTCAAAGGATAACCTAACTTTGGTGTAGAATCTAATGAAACAATAGGAAGATCAACATCACATCGAAAGAAGTTCTGAAGTAGTCACAAAAACAAGAACTCGACAAGTACAATCAATTTCAGAGTATCTCAGCAAGTGGAAGAACTTTCCTGTAGAAAATTCCACATGGGAGAATGAGAATTTTATACAGAAGCATCAAGAAATAATCAAGCATTGAGGACAACACTTGTTTGAAGGAGAGGGGCATGTTAAGTCCCTATATTAATAGTGTAGTCCCTTATTATGTTAGTGCAACCCCCCTTATTGTTATTGTTGTACCCTTGTAACCCCCATATTGTTATTATTGTGCCCTTACATTATTATTGTTAGTTCGGCTAGGGTTACATTGTGGCCCCACTAGGATTACATTGTGGCCCCATGGACTCCTATATATAGAAAGGAGGTTTTTTCATTTGTATCATACAAGAATTTTTCATTCATGTAATGTATTGGAGGTTGCCCCCTCGAAGTGGCTTATTTCTAAGGCGTTGATATCACTTTTCTTCTATTTTTGGAGCTAGTTTCACAACATTGAAGGTCAATGATGAGAACCTATCGTTGAAGGCGAGAAACCTGCCATTAGGGAATGCAGCTTCCAAGGTACTAATAGGATTCTAAATCAAATTTATAGATAATGAGTTGATGTTGATAGAAAGTGATCCATCCCAAGAAATCCTACGACATGAAACCATTAGAGAAATTCTTGAAGAAATGTTTTGCAATGACTGACTCAGGGATGGTCAATGCGAATGGAGACAAATTTTTGCAATTAATGGTAAATTGAGATTTCTCTTGAACACATAATTACACTGTAAATGCCTTAGTAGCATTTAACCTAAAGATAATACCTATAAAATGGCTGAAGAATATCAATGTGGTTTGATTAAGTGTAAGACAAAGGATTTCCAAACCCAGGTACAAGTGTGACAAAGTGTCGTGTTCAAGAGTGGCATGCTTATTTCTAAAACAAGGACAATGAATGGATTATTTTTTCTCACTTTTTCCCCAACCATTACTGGAAAGTACCTCTTTATTTTTTTCAAGCTTGAGGAGGATAAAATTTTCTTGTTATGTAAGCTCATCCTTTGGATGAGTCCATCTTAGTATTAAAAATGAACCCTAAGAAGGAGTGTTTCGGTCTTGTTGTGATCGAAAAGTCCTGTATTGTTTAATTTTAACGAGTCCAGTGTAGGATTAACTCGGTGTTTTTCAGTTTCAAGGAGTCAGAAGAAAAACATAAGTAAACTCCATGGTGTTCTTTTCGTAAATTTAGTCCCTCAAGCCCGAAAAAGGATAAAATAATGCAGGAGAGAACTCTATTGACCATGATTATTCAACGTATACTTTTTTCGTAAATAGTCCAATTTAGTCTAAAAAAGGGGTAAAATTATACTGAATGGATGCCTGTTCATTTATTTTAAAGAGTTTGAATATTCTTGTGCTCGACTATCTTTTCATGTTTAGAAAGTCTAACAAGGCCTAAAAGAGGACTCTAGGGTTTCTCTTTATTCGTAATTTTATAGAGCTCGAAAAAGTGATAAGAGTATACGCAACATCAAAATTATTCTTCCACAAAATATCTTGTTTTCTACACAAAAACTCGGAAAATTACGAACATATGCTCTCAAAAATGGAAAAAAATATTAATTTGACTTCTAAAGTAAAAATAAATAAAATAATATTATTTTATTCATTTTAAACTACAAAAAGAAGTTAAAAAAATTCATTTTCACCTTTTGGTTACAGAGCAGATTAGAAAAAGTTTTTTTTCCCAAAATCTTCCGAAGTTGATATCAGGAGAACTGACCAACCATTTCGAGAACCGTCCACACCAAGTAATCCACATCATCATTATATTTGTTGTAATCCATTTATTTTTTTATTTTAAGCTTTTAGGGAATTTTTTTAGAGGGAAACCATGTTTTAAAATCCACCCTTAGGAGTGCATGGGTTTTTGTGGAGGAAACCACGCACCCCGATGTTTTTTCAACAAAAACATCATCAGGTCTCCTTGATTTTTGTGTAGAACATGTGAGAAAAAAAACATTGTGTACACATAACACCTGCGCAAGCGTCGTGGGGTTTTGAAAAACGTATTCCTCTCCATAAAAATGGCTCAAAATTCTCTCAACCGATTTCTAATGATTAAATTGATGGTTTGTATGTTTCTAATCATGTTGGAATGGTGAGAAAGAGAGAGTGAACTTGTAGAAAATGAAGCCATGGATGATATGGCAACAATGCACTCATTAAAAAACTGTGGCTTGTATAAGTTATGGGCGATTGAAGGTATGGAAGCACAGGTTGAGCTGATGACCTGGCTAGTGAATGCATGGGATGTCCGAGATCAATGTTTCATTATGATCAAATACCATAGGATTGTGGTCGAGTTGGAGGACATATATTTCCTTACTTTATTACCTCGTAGAGGGAGGGACATTTCCTTATTTGGGACCAGACTAGGAGGTATTCCCACTACTTCTTACATGGCTCAATATTGTAGCTGAGATTTTGAGTTAAAGGATGATCACATTGATATAAAAAATATTGTGTGACTGGACCTCAAGATCATTTCATTTATGGTTACCAAGTTGTGCAGGAGTGTAGCTCCACATGTGGCTACCAAAGCATAGATGCAAAACGCAGTTGAATGTTCTAGGGGAACAGGTTTTAATTGGAGTGAAGGAGTGTTGGCTAACATGAAGGGCCAACTCATGAGAGCTAAGAATGGGAAGTTGAAAAAATTTGGGTATGGGGTAATTCTCATATCTTTTGATTTAGAGAGGATCCCACTCCTTGCACCTCGGTAGTCTTCGGTGGATCCCATAGGACCCCGGGAACCACATATTTTGCGGTGGGTAGCATTGATGGCTCGCCATGGTGGCAATAGTGTTGCAGTGGTTTGCTTTACTCCTTAGTTTTTTATATGGCTTAGGAACCAGACCTTCATTATCGAAGATTTTACTTATGCAAGGATGGATTTTAGAGGTGATCTTGACAGATCTCTTCCACCAGGGACACAGTGGGATGAGATAGGTAAGAAAATCATTTTGAAGTTTTTATGTTATCTAATTTTTATTTGATTTTTTATCATCCAATATTGACAAAATTTTAAATGCAAATGTTAGTCCAACATGACCAACAAGGCTTCGTCGTTTTGATAAGCAAGAGGTACAACCTATAGTACGCCCACCACAGAATGATGCAACAGTGATCCTATTAGAGCTGGAGCACAACTTAGAGAGGTTGACTATTGATTTTCCAGAGAGAGGGAAAGATGATATACCTCTCAGGCTTCAGAGACATGTGACTGGTGTCTCGGGCCCGTTCAGGAGATGTCTGCGCAAGGTGTCATGTGCCATAGTTTTCTATCATGATCATCCTCATGGATAGATGATAGTAGATTTAGATTGACATTTTTAATTTTTTTATCGATATCGTTTAGATCACAAGGTGTTTTATACCTATGATTACAGAGAATGTAATATTTTCTGACACAAAACTATTTAACCTAATGATATTACTACCTTCATTCTCTGAGTATCTTGTTCAACATGGATTGAATGTTGTTTTGTTTTACTTTTCAATTTTGCATATGTATATTTAAAACTCGATTAGCTAATGCACCAGGAAATGTGTTTAAAATTCTTGAAATGTGTTGATATTTGATATAATAAAATTGTCTTTCCAATAGACGAACACTCAAAATAATTCTTAACAAAGCTGGATTTCCGATAGCATAAACACCATTGAAATGTAATACAATGAGTTGCAAATCTAACCTAGTGATCAAACGTCGAATACTAAATGTGATGGAATCATAGAATAACTCAATGATTGTGTTATATTCTACAATATTGTTTGTTGTTTGACCAAGGCATATCCCATGAATAGATACTAACTCATCGGTGGGTGAATAGATAACCCAAGCCGCAGAAGAGATGTTTTATGTACTACGACAGGCGCTATTAGCAAAACCAATGTAATTTTGAAGGATTGTCGACATATGAAATATCAAAAGTAATCAAGAGAAGCACCAAAAGTAGCAAAATTTGTAAAAAAAAAAAACTAATCCTAAGGCACACTTGTCTATCTAAGGAACATTTTTCTAAACTATAACTAATGTACAAGGTAGATCTTCACATGAAAATTCATGCATAATATCTCTTGAGATAAATTCAGTGTCTAGGTTTATCTAAATAGACACTGTCATAATCAGTTAATTCATAGGCTCCTTTCGCAAACAATATAAGAACCATTCCATATTGGTTATAATTTATGAGCGCCTATCTTGTCATGAGCTTGATCATATACTAGAAGTAGATCACCTTCTGAATATATGTGAGGGTTAACACTTTGGTCATACTGAGATTTAACACGTTTTTTATGACCTTCAGTAGCTAATGTAGCAGTGCGACGAGTCTCATATAACTATGCTAGGTATATAAATCATTTCTCCTCTTTAGAGGCAGCTCGTAATAATTCAATGGGTAACAAAAATTCTAAACCATAAACAAGTTGAAAAGGAGTGAACCCTATGGCAGTTCTTGCAGAGGTATACTATGCCCATAATGCTAAAAAAATCATGGTATGCCAATTAGATTTATGAGTTCTGGCAGTCCGTTTAATCATGGTGGTTAAGACCTTCTTGACGGCCTCAACTTGATCATTAGCATGTGGGTAATATGGTGTAGAATTATCATGTCATAGGCCAAATTGATAAAAAACATTGGTCATCATAATCTTTCGGAAATGGCTCCCATGGTCCGTAGCGATAGCTTGAGGGACACTGAACCGAGCAATCACGTGATTGAATATGAAAATTGCTATAGGTTTTTCATCAGCCTCAAATGTAGGCATCAGCTCAGCCCATTTGGTAAAGTAATATACAACGATATTAATATAGCCATGCCCCCCGGCCAGGTGAGGGTTACATGTAATGAAATAGATGCCCCATTTATTGAAAGGAACGACAACAATGATTGTGTGAAGAGGATCTGGAGGTGCAAGCATCTTTTGATAAAAAATCTGGAAATTGTGACCTTTTCTAGCCGCGAGAATATAGTCTTTGAATAAATACGACCAAAAATAACCAGCGTGCAATATATTTTGGGTTGTGGCAAACCCAGACATATGACCACCACACAATCCATAATGGCAATCATTCAAAACCATTTCGACCTCTTCATGAGTTATACAATGTCGAAACACAGAATTGGCACCACAACGATAAAGAGTGCCAACAATATTGTATTGCTAAGATTGGAATTGAATTCTCCATCGATCTGATCCTGAAAGATATGGGTGAAAGGTTTGGGTTTGGATATATATAATGATCTCTCTAAGCCAAGGATCTAAAGTACTGATTAGAAATAGAGATTCATCAGCGAGATAATTTTTTACCACCATTTCAGATCAATATGGGGAAAATCACACATAAGTTCGGCAAATAACAGTGATTTCCTAGACTTGGATTTCTTGAAATCCAAATAAAACTCTTACAAGATAATGGTCTATTTGGATTATTTTCCCCTGCGAAAATTTCTTTTTCAAAATATACATCATCGGGTTGCAATTAGATATTGTTGTGGTTTTGCTTAATAATATGTAATGACGAAAATGTTGGACAAGTTGAATAACTGCGAAGGCAAATTTATCGACATGTGAATACTTGATTTCCATTGGGATGAGATTTTGACTTAGGTAATAGATCACATGTTTGTTGGTAGATTCATCCTCTTGAACTAAAACCATTCCAATCGTGGAATCAGATTAAGCTAAGTACAAAAAGTAATCCCGGTGGTAATTGGGTGGATGCAATAATGGTGCATGGGTCAACACATTTTTAAGTGCATCGAAAGATTTAATGGCAATTTCGTCCCAAATTAATGGAATATCTTCTTTCAACAACTAGGTAAAACCTTTCGTTAACTCTACATAGTTTGGGTTAAAACGATGTAGAATTTTTGCTTTCTCCTGCAAAATTTGGAGTTGGTGTAGAGTGGAAGGAGGAGGTAGATTAATTATTAATAGCCTCAACCTTTGATGGATTGGTAGGAATGCCTTATTTTGAAATGGAGAACCCAATTAAACGTCCTAATTGTACACAAAAAACACATTTGCGTGGATTCAAACGAATGTTGTAATGCCTACATCTCATAAAAATAACACATAAGTGTGTAGGATGATCTTGTCTGTGTAAATAATCAGCAGCTAAGGCATCCAGGTATGGCTATGCAATATGTTTGATATCATGAAATGCATAAGACATTGCTCTTTGAAAATTTGTACCAACATTTTTTAGTTGAAAAGGTAATTTACAATATGCAAAAGTGCCCAAAGGACACATAAATGTTGTTTTAGGTTAATCAGCAGGGAGTATGTTGATTTGATTGTAACCAAAAACTCCATCCATAAACGAGAATATTTCGTTTTCGGCACAATCATCAACGATTTGATCGATATAGGGGGTAGGATAATTGTCTTTGGGACAAGCCTTTTTAATATCTCGATAATCGACACATACTCTGATAGTCCCTTGTTTTTTCATTATGGGAACTATATTAGATACCCAATTAGTTAAAGGAATATGATAAGTAAATAATGCTCTTAGTAACCTTTCAACTTCAGCTTTGATTGCAGCAACTTTCCACGGATGTATTGGATGTAATCTCTATCTAATAGGCTTAGCATCTAGGCATGTCTTAATCTCATGAATAAAAATCTTAGGATCAATCCCTATCATTTCTTCATAAGAGAAAGCAAAAACATCTCGTAATTATTGAAATAGGGCTTTGTAAGTTTTGATCTCTTCAATCGAACAAGAATCCCCTATATGAACGTTCTCAATTATTCCAGGTTGAATTGATATGTCAATTGGAATTTTTGTAGAAATATTTCCCAAATTTTTCTCAGAATCTGAATGTATAATCGATGTGGGATTTTGAGGTTCCTTGACATAATCAATTGTAAATATAGATGAAAAATCATTTTCAAGTTTATCAAGGTCAGGAAAAAAATATGATCGATGATGTAGATCGTCCCATGGTAATTCATCCGATGATAAGATTTCTCGAATATTTTCATCAGTTGCAAATACGTGTTGAAAAGGATCCATAAACGATGTAAAAGTTGAGCTTGATATAGAAGATGATTCTTCATTGACCACATTAATTTTATCAGTAGAAGTTGATATAGTGTTAGAACACGATTGTATAACTACGTATGCCAATTCAAAAGGACTTAAAGGCATCTCGCCATCATAAGAGTTCAATTATGATTCTAAAGGCACAGTCCATGTGTCATCAAATGGAATTGTACTTTATGTGATCATATTTATATTGGCAATAGTTCACGATACGTTGGGAGAAGGAATAGTGAAATTTCCCATGAGAGTGGAATCCTTAACTAGCCCTACGCCAACATCTTCGAAAGGGATAACCGTTTTTTTGACATGTCAGATACTATATGTAGAAGTAGGGTTTGAAGCGAACTAAGACAATTGATAGATTTTAACAATATTTCCTTTATGAGGAAACATGATCATCTGAAAGACTGATGAGACAACAATAGTCATAGCATAAGACCAACTGCGACCTAGAAGAAGGTTGTAATCAAGAGGGGCATCAGCAACTTCCACCTCTAGCATTACTATTTTTCCTTCTACTTCTATAGGCAGATCCTGGAGTATTCCGAATGGGAGAAAACCTATTCCATCAAACGCTTTAAGGATGGTCGGTGATTAGTTGATTGTGGGAGAACCAAGATTTTTCCAACAAGATAATGAAATTATACATGGAGATTCTCCCTCATCAATTACAGTGTGAAAAACTCGCCTTGATTTGACTAATAATGGAATTTGAAAAGCCATTTGATGTGGGAGTCTAGGTACAAGATTTTCAAGATCAAAGACCATTAGATTTGAGTCTTGAGGATCAATAGTTCCTATTGTTGATAATAGTAATTTCCTCTGAGCTAGAAAGGAATGCAACACCTCGAGGGTTGACATTACTGAAGGGGATATGGAAAAATCTTCAACAATGTTGTAATTCTGAGTGTCACTCACATGTGGATTGAAAGCCAATTTTTGAAGTACACCTTTGGTAGATGGTTTATTCACTAAATTAGGGTTAGTTTTATCTATTTGAAATGGTTCAAAAAATGAAGGAGTTGTTTCTAGTGTTTGACTGGATGATTCAGTCTCTTTACTAGTTACAAGACTCATAGATCCATAGTCTTGAGATCGTGTCACAACCATGACCTGAGACATCATCAAAATATATGCTGATGAATTCGAAGAAGATATGATCATTTTTATATCTTGAGATGGAAAAGGATATTTCAAGACAACAGGGGTGGATTAACCTTTTACAAATTTTTATACCTCGTCCCGATGTGGACACTCTTTGGTGTAGTGATCCTCATCACAAATAACACAAGGATAATGAGGTTTCTATTTTTTGTCTGATGGTTCAGTTTTTTCAGCTTTCTCTTTGGCAGGAGTGTTTTGTTTATTTTGACCCTTCCCTTTATTCTTATTATCGGATTTATCTTTAGTTGTGGATGAGTCTACAACGTGAATTTTGGTAGAAGTTTCAAAGGAAGAGTGTCCTTTAGCTGAGTCTGGTAGAGTTATAATTGGAGAAGTATATTTAGATGGATTATTCTTACTCTTTGTAGTATAAACTATACCAATTACAACATCTACAGATTGAGAACCAGAAGGAGTTGCAGTAAGTTGACCTTGGCATGGTAAATCATGAATTTTTTCATATAGAGAACTAGACTGTGCGTATACAGGGGCTAAGTATTGCACTTGGGCTATGATCTGTTATTCTGTGACAAAGCCTCCCTTAGTTACATCTTCAGTTATCTTTGGAAGTAATGATTTAATAAACCACTATACCAAAATTTGGTCTGGAATAAAAAAATTCACTAAACGTTGTCTACATCACCATTCATGTATGTGATCTGAAATGTATGTAGACGTACTTTGTTTTAATGAAGTTAAAATTTTCGTGCCATTTTTATAATGGACTGGCAACTAGAAGTGAGTTAGGAAAGTTATTATTAAAGTGTTGAAATGATTGAAAGAGACGCGTGTTAACTTGATGTACCACTTTGCAGCTAAATGGATCAATTTTCTCTGAAGAAGTCTCAGTCAAATGGAATCATCGATTAAGGAGTTGGATGCACACCAAATATGATAGGTCATCACATGATTTGAGGGGTCTTATCCTCATTTTCCTTCAAACTTTGGTATATCAATGGGAAACTTAGTTGGCATTTCCGGCCAAAACAAAAGCTAAAAACTTAGGTCATTCATTAGGCGAGACAAATCTAGTAAGTCTAAAGTTGCAATGGATGGTAACCGATGGTTAGAGTCTTGTTGTGCAAACTGATAACCTTGAGGAACAATACTAGTACCCGGAGGAGGATATCCAAGATAACCTGGAATAGCCTGATCAGATGGGATTGGAATACCTCCTGGGTATCCAGGGTTAGACATACCAAACTGAGGTTATGTTGGTATTTTATATGTATAACTAGGGTATGGTTGATTCTGGTAGAGTATATTTTGTCCCATTTGTCCATATTGAAATTTCCCTTCAAATGGTTGACTCTGGACAAACTGACCTATAAAAGGTTGGCTTGTTTGAATTGTGGTTGCACGAGGTTATCATACAAAGGTTTGAATAGTAGACTAAAATGTAGGTCCAATTTGATGAGAAGTAAATTGAGGGATTGTTTGTGTAACATTTGATGCATTCATTTGAAGGGTGGTAGCAACAGGGGTTCGATAAACTCCAGGGATAGGTGTACTCGGTTTTTGAACAGAAATTTGCGCAACAGATTATATAGGAGTACTTGGAGTACTCGGACCAGCTTGCTGACTACTAGGTACAGATACCTGAGGGGTAATTTGAAGTACAGTCTGAATAGACTTTTGGACTTGGGTATAACCAAATTTTCCAGCTGGGTGAGCAGATTGATTATAAAATACTTGTAAATTAGGTTGCAAATATTGTTGATTCAACAATGGATTCCACAAAGTATTAACACTTGGCTAAGGAGCTCCCATCAAAGGTTTCGATGCATAAGGTTGACCATAACCAATTTGAGGTATTGGAACATAAGTTTGATAATTACCATGATAATTTATAGTAAAATTTTGACCTCCTTGAAAGGATAGTTTCTCTTGATAACACTGTTACCCTTGAGGAGGTATCTTCCCTTGAAGAGGTTGTTTTCCTTGAAGGGGATATTGCCCTTGAATAGGGTGTTGCCCTTGGAGAAATTGTTTTCCTTGAGGATTTTGCTGCCGCCCAGGTGCTATATAGAAAACTTGAGATCTAGCTTGAGGAATATTTCCGGAAAACATATAGACCTGTTCCGTTGTCAAAGAATCGGTGGCAGATTCATACATACTAGTTGATTGTGTAAGATTTTCGGAAGAGGGAGATGCTCCTGAGAAAGTTCCAGAGAGAGATTGGTATCCTATAGGAACTGATGGACCACCATACAAAAATGTTTCTGGTGATGAAGAAAACATGGATGACTCAGTAGAAATGCTTGATGAATCCATGTAACTACCTCTGGGTATAGAGTAAAAGGGAATGTGGCATGGAGAATAATTGAAACCAAAGTTATGCAGAAAGTCGGTAATTTTTTGATACCAAGGATCCTGTCTAAAAGGAACATAAGGGTAAATCGATTTACTATAACTTAGATCTAAAGACTCTTGACACGAAGGAATTTTGATCTCTTCTTCTTTGTTAGTAATCTCTTCAATACTAATTAGGTGAGGAGGAATATTTTCAGTAGTAAGAATTTTCCCTCGAGGTGAACGAGGATGACCAGGAGTTTTGGCTATGAAATACAAAGGTATCTCAGATGAAGTAGATTCAGATTCATGTTCAGATATTTTAGGCTCAGTGAATTGAGTATCTAACAATTCACCGGTAATAGATTCAACTGTGATTATTTCTAAAATTTCTGGTTGTTCTTGATTTATTTCTATTGTCTGAGGTTGATTAACTTTGAAATCAGGATGTATTACTATAGATTTTTCTCCTTGTTTAGTAGACATGGTTCCTGATTTTTGAACTCTTTTAGATTTAATATTTTCCAATTGACTGGGTGTATATTCACGGGGTTTCCCCTACATTCTATGTGAGTGTCTCGGTAGTTCAACCATGGTTATTTTTTAACACATGAAATCAAAAATATTTCAACAGAATACACCTACAGCCGCTAATAAATCCATCAATTTGAACACGTGCCTACAAAATATAAGAAAAAAACCACATAGAAACAATATTTTTCCACAATAAAAACACTAGTTGGTGATGAAATCCAACATCACAGGAGTTAATGTGGAAAACTGGCAGTTGGAACAATTACCCTGACAACCTTCTTAATGAAAGAGTCTGGTGCAAGTACCTCCACTATGCCATCTCGAAGTGAAGAGTACCCTCCGAAAATTCCAAGTGAGTCTAGCCAACATTTGTTCCAGGTATAGTGGGACATTCCCTCCACCGTCACCTTGGGAAAAATCCTAAATATTATGGCCACTAAGGTCACAAAATGAGACAAATGCACTTGGGTGAATATTCTACAATTTGATATACATGCAAGGGCAGAGTATCAAGCTCAATACCCTTGAAAGCTCCTTGACATGGTAAATCTAAGGTTTGCTAGCAAGTGACCCCAGGCTCCTCGACAATGGTTTATCCAAGGTTTACCATTTGAATTACGTGCATGTCTTCTATCTTCACCAATGAGGTAGGTACGATTACCTCACTAGGTCCAACATGACCTCGTGCTTGAGTCTTCTAAGAAGAGCTTCCCAGAGTACAAATGAAACAATTGGATTTCCCTACTACAGTATAGTACCTGTTTGTTTTAACTGATTTCAAATTTTTATTAAAACCTATTCCAAAACACTATCCTAAGCTAAATTTGTGGAATGATCCCTATAAAATGTAAAAAATGTCTAGATTGATTTTATTAAGAATTGTATTGATCTAGATGTTATTTAACGCAAAGGGTATGGAGTTGAAACTTGATGATTTTGTGACCTCATGAAAAATACTCTAAATGCATCAATATGAAAAATGAAACTCTTTCTTTTGGATGAATTATTTTTAGGAGAAAGTTGAGATATGTTTTGAATTTAAAAGCACAAACTTCCTCACACTTTAAACAAAATTTCTTTTCTGAAGAGAAAACAATTTTATTAAGAACAAAATTTCCAAACATGATCAATTTCTCTTTGTGAATAAAATCCTATTGATTACAAAGTTAGAAACTACAATTTTGACAAACAAAAAAAATCTCAAAAGAAATCAATTTCTTGAAAATCCTACAAGTATAAACTTCAAATCAAATCAAAGTACTAATTATGAATCCTAACTAGGATACCAATGAATGCTTTATAAATGATCTCTCTTAGCTGTAATCAGACTAAGAATGTTTCCACTTATCCCAATAGAAATGAAATCATGAAAGAGTACTCTATGAAAATTCAAGATTCAGTGATCTAGAAGTTTTTCCGTTATTCAAATGAATAAAAAAAAATATTCACAAGAAGTAAGGTTGGCTATAATCGTGATGGCTCAAGGAGACAAAATCATAAAAACAGTGATCTGAGGTAAACGAATGTACCTTCCATAAAAAGCAATAGTAAGCTAGGGAAAATGCTAACTTGTAAAATGAAAAAAGGGTGATTAGTCATTTAAGACTCAAAATTGTTGAAGAGGAGTTCTCACACTACTTCTGACAACTCGAGTAAATCAGGTTAAACTTCAAGAATTTAGTTTTCTAGCTCTGAAAGAGAGAATTTCAATTTTTTCAAAATTTCCCAGGGGGTGCGCAGCCTCTCAGTTAATGACAGTGCGCATGTGCACTGGCTTGAAATGACAAGTCGTGCAGGTCGCTGCTTTGTTTTCCACAAAAAACCGTGAAGGCAGAGAAAAAGTTGGAAAAATATATTTTAGGTTTTCTTTCACAGAGATTCTAAAAAGTCATCTACCCAACCACACTCAGAGAATTCAAAATTAGAAAGCTAGAATTTCAAAGTGAGCACAACCAAATAAAACTAAACTTGTCTTCCCCAACAGAGTCACCAATTTGTTACCAGGATTAATCCCCCTTGCGGACAAGAGCAATCTCCCTAGTACTCCAGTGAGTAACTAGAAACACAGATCCATTGAATATCTCTTTCTCTAGATTATTTGTATTTAAGATTATTACAACCATGAAATAAATAGGACATGCTCCTACCTTTCAATCCAGACGTATGATGTAGACCTTTGTGTTTTGCTCCAAAGTAGTTATTCAATGATGAGTAAAACCTGTAATCATATAGAAGACAAATGATCAAAGCACCTGCAGTATATAATAATCGTAAATACTAATCCTGCTTAGTGATCAAGGAATCTAAGTATTAACATCATTCCCATGAATTCAGAAACAAGACAATGAGAAAAAGAGATTCATATATATTATCATAAATTAGAAAGAGAAATATTACAACCAGATGCCTTGATGTTGTACATATTTCTCCTGTTTGTCTGAGAAATTGATTTCCTTTAGTATGATAAGCCTTCCTCTCTAGAATGACCAGCAAGAAGTGATGGGCACAAATATGTGATCTTCAATGTGTCAAAAACAAATCACTAGCATAGAAAATATGAACTCTATGAACTCTCTTCATCTTAGGAACTATACAAATCAGTCTCTATTCACAGTGGTATCTAGGTATATACCCTTCAACATGAAACTTAAGCTCAATTTATAGAGAGATTGAGGTAGTTTCAGATCCATTAAGAGAGGGATGGATTCATCCCATGAAGGTATTTGAGTTCCTTGGACCAAGGGATAAGCTACATGAGTGGAGGGATAAAGCTCAAATTGGTGCGACTCTAGAGGCTTCCAGTTGGGAGAATATTTGACCAACTAGGCTTCTAAGAGTTAGTTTTTATTTTCAATTTATTTTCACAGGGGTGTGCAGGTTTTAGTGGAGAATAGAGAAAATATCATCGCAGCTAATGGAAGAAGAATCGGTGCATGCATAGGAAAATGCTATAAAAAATACATAGGTAATCTTTTAACAGTTTTACAGAGATTTTCTCTAATTTCCAAGACTTGATTAAGAAACATGAGTGTTTTTTACCTCTAAGGGAACAGGATATGGATGGCGATAGACCCATATGAAAAATCAAATGTCATGGTGATAAAATAACGTGTAACACCTAGGATGGCCTATTGAGATTCAACAAGATGATGAGCCTAGTGAAAATTAAGTGCCTTCACTAAGTGGGGCCGACAGGTTATTTCTAGGTGTATGTCTATTTTTAGAATGGTGAGAATATTCTAAAATTAGCAGGATGCTGATTCTAGATGGTTGAGAAAATTATATCTTTGGATGAATTTCTATTTTTAGACGATGGGTGAAGTCTATTTATAGATTTCTAATCTAAAAATAGAATGCATGTCGATTATTTTTAGCCCTTAATAATAATCAGACAATAAATAGTAACTTATTCTCTTGGAGCACTTTATTTCAGTGAATAAATGTGGCACTTCAGTGGGCTGAAGGAATTACACAATTCCTAGGGTGGTTGGTGACTCATGCATGGAGGACTTCATTATAACTGACACTGTTGTAACATAGTTGGAAGAGTAGTTATGTGAGTTTTTATTTAGTTTAATTCAGTTAAGTGAGTTAAACTTAGTTGTGATAGTTGTAACTAAAGATACACTAGTAAAGATGAGTGAATTAATTAGTTAATTAATTCACAAATAGTGTCTTACTTGCAACTGAACAAATACAGCAGTTAACTACTTGCATGTCAGATATAGTGCAGACCTAGTGGAGAGATAGGTGAAAGGGTGAGATGGAATATTAGTTGGGACTATAGTGATGAATTCAATGCATCTACAGTGAAATTAGAGATGCCAATGAGGATTATGCAGTGCAAGCAAGTAAATATTTAATTTATTCAAGGATCTTCTTCAGCAGAGATTGCGTAGTGGAGGCAGGCTGTCAGGAGGCAAGAAATTGGTGCATAGGTATGCAAATTTTTGCATGACAGTGTGTGACGATTGTATACTGTACTAAGATCTATATGAGCTGAGCTATGTATGAGATTGTTACATGTTCCATTGATATACATAATATATGATAGTTGGGGTTTTTAGCTTTAAGCTTTCCTGGTAAAATATCTTATTATGTGCAATTGATTTTGCTTCATATGTGTTTTGCAATTGGAAATTTAATTTCCGTAATGAATTAAGTGGAAGGATTATGTATTTAACATAAGATTAATTTTTTATATCAGGAGAATCCATAAATACATTATTGTGTTTATAAATTTCTACATGGTATTGGAGCAGTGTTAATCACTGGAGATTTCAATATTGAAGCGGTGCTGAGTTTTGTGCTGGCGGACAATTCGAATTTGCTGCAAGAATTTCTTGGTGCGATAGTTGAGTATACATTGAAATGGCTTTCAATGGGTTGCGTTTGGGGTATGCACTTGAGGGCATCTCTAACTACATTTCCTGGAAGGACAGGATGGAGGCGGTGCTTGAAGATAATGGTCTGAAGGAGTTCATCGATAGCGATGTTCCTAAGCCCACTTCGATGGATGTTGCATTACTTGGCACCTGGAAAAAGAAAGAAGCGAATACAAGAAAAATTTTGTTGGAAGTTGTGAAATACCATATTATGTAAATCCTTCATGGGAAAGCCACTCCATTTGCAATGTGGAAGGCTTTGACAGATATTTTCCAAAGAAGCAGTGACCATAGGAAGTTGGCGATGAAAGATAAACTTAGAAAAATCAAAATGGAGAAGGGTGACAGGATTCCAAAATAACTCACGAAGTTTGCCCAATGTAGGGATGAGATGGGGAGTGTGGGAATTACAGTTGCGGATGATGACTTGGTGAGCTTGGCTCTCCTTGGGCTTCCAAATAGTTGGCACAGTTATCAAGACTCTGTCATTGGGCGGGAGAAACTGCCTGATTGGGAGCAACTTTGGTCTGGTCTAGTGCAGGAGGAGATAAGGTGGAGTACCAGGGATGGCTCTTCATCAAAACATGATGATGAAGAGGATTGTGCTTTGGCTGCCAAAGTGAGGAAATAGAAGGGGAGGAAATTCCATCCAAAATCTTAGGCAAAAGACAAGAAACTGCATTTGTCCAAGGTGAAGTGCTTTCACTGTCATAAACATGGGCATCTCGCCACTAAATGGCCACAGAAAAAGAAGAACAAGAAGGTTGTTGGAATTGCAGCTGGTGATGCCCTTGCCTCTCAATTTGAACTTGATTTCTCCTTGATCACATGCTTGGTTTCAAGTGCAATGGGATCGATGTGGTATCTTGATAGTGGTGCTTCCTTTCATGTGATGGGAGATAAGGAGTTGTTCAGTGACTTGGAGGAGAAAGATCTCCAAATGCATATAGAGATGGGAGACGATAGTAGATACATTACGACCAGAATTGGAACCATTACCTTTGAGAGGGAGTCAAGTAAACCATTTATGTTGAAATATGTTATGCATGTTCCAGGTCTGAAGAAGAACTTGGTCTCATTCGCAATGTTGGAGGACAGAGGATATGATGTTGTTTTCAGCGAGGGAAAAGATTTCCTACGACATAAAAAAATGGGTCAAACCAAGAGGATAGGGATTCCAGTCAAGAATATATACAAGCTAGAGGTAGATGGCTGCGCTGCAATGGTGGGCAAAGAAGAAGAAGTGGTGAGCCAGGATGAGGGCGAATTATGGCACAAGATATTGGGCCATCTTCACCATGGCGCCCTGAAGATTTTGCAACAGATTTCTACTGGACTTCCCAAGGGTACACTTGCGCAGTTAGATCAGTGCAAGGGATGTACAATGAGTAAGTTTTTGAAGACCACCTTTCATGAAAATGATAACTATGCTTTGGTGATCCTGGAGAGAATTCACACAGATGTGTGTGGAACATTCTCGGTTGCTTCAACAAAAAACACAAGTATTATGTTATTTTTGTTGATGACTATTCTCGTAGATGTTGGATCTTCTTCATGCAGAAGAATGATCAAACATTATCAAATTTCTATGAGTTTAAAGCATTGGTGGAGAAGGAATCAGGGAAGCAAGTGAAGGCTCTGCAGAGCGATAATGGTGGTGAATATATCTTGAATGAATTCAAATACTTCTATAGCAAAGAAGGAATTCGAGGAGAAATCATAGCACCTCATAACCCACAACAGAATGGGGTCACAGAGAGGAAGAATAGAACGATTGTGGGTGTTGCACAAGTTATGCTGCATGATCAGGGCCTACCGATGCACTTATGGGTGGAAGCATGCAACACTGCGTTTTATGTACAAAACCATTATCCTGATAGAGTACTTGGCATGAGTACACCTGAAGAAGATTTTACTGGTAAGAAGCCGAATGTTTCTCATTTAATTTTTTTTGGCTCATTTGTTTATGTTCATGTGACCAAGAATGCCAGGAAGAAGATGGAGCCGACCGCAAAAGTTGGGATATTTGTGGGGTACACAGAAACACCCCATAATTATCGTGTATATTTTCCAAACAGTCGAATGACTGTGGTGCGACGGGATATAAAATTCAATGAGGAGAAAGCCATGAAGTTGTCGCTTGAGAGGGAGCTACACTTGCATGTGGAGGAGGAACTACCTATTCCCAAAGATGATCCTTTAGATGTGGATTAGCCACAAGAGGAGATTCATGGAGTGGAGGAGTCCACTCATGTAGAACCAAACATCAGAATAGGTAGAAAGGGTACCACATAAGCTGGGAGGCTAAAGCTTTATGTAGTAGAGAATGTAGGAGTCCCTACTTCACAGCGCAGACAAAGACAATCACCTAACTGATTCATTGGATAAATGGCTCTCATGAGCAATTATATAGTGACAGATTCATCTTCCTTTGAGGAAGCAGCGTAGGAGCCCACATGGGTAGATGCCATTGTGGAGGAGTATTACTCCATTGTCAGAAACAATGCTTGGGAGATTGTTCTAAGGCTAGTTGGTAATTCAGTGGTAGGTTCAAGATGGATCTACAAGGTAAATAAAGCTTTTGATGGGATCGTCGAGAAGTATAAGGCAAGATTTGTTGCATGGGGCTTCTCACAGATCGAGGGGATTTATTATGAAGAAACCTTTGCACCTGTCGCACGGTATTATTCCATAGGGACTTGATGCCATGTATTCCGCTTCCACTGGACTGTGTTCCTTAATGGGATCATTGAGAAATAAGTGTCCATTGAGCAACCTGAAGGATTTGGGATCTTCAGCAGTGAGTTTCATGTGTGCAGACTCAAAATAGCATTGTATGGGCTGAAGCAAGCACTCCATGCTTGGTACACTAGGATTGATAGCTATTTCACCAGACTTGGCTTCACCAAGAGTGAGGCGGATGAAAACCTATAACAAATTGTGGTGGAGGGTAAGATTTTAATCATTTTTCTTTATGTTGATGATTTGATACTGACTGGTGATGAGCAGCTGATACACTCATGCAAGGAGGACCTTGCCAAGGAGTTTGATATGAAGGATACAGGTCTCCTTCATTATTTCATTTGATTGGAAATATGGCATCGAGAAGGTGAAATGTTTGTGTTTCAAGACAAGTATGCTCGTGAGATACTTGGTAAGTTTCACATGGAGGAATGCAAACTCATGGATACTCCTCTTCCAGGAAATTGGAGGAAAGAGGATGCTACATCGGAAGAGGTAGTCGATGCCATTGTTTATCGAAAGTTGGTGGGTTCTCTCATGTATTTAGATAATACAAGACCAAACATATGCTATGCGCTAAAAAAAATTAGTCAAGCAATGGTTAAGCCTACCAAGCTATTTTGGAAGGTGGGCAAGCATGTCCTGAGATATCTCAGGGGCACATCTGAGTATGGCTTATGGTATAGACAGACGGATGAGGTGAAGTTGCATGGCTTAATGGATGCAAGTTGGGCAGGAAGCCCAACGGAAAGAAAGAGCACATCAAGAGGGGTTTTCAGTATCAGATGTACAATAGTTCCTTGGTACAACAGGAAACAAATATCCGTGGCACACAGTTCAGTGGAAGTGGAATACATGGCATCAAGTCAAGATGCATGTGAGGCTATCTGGATGAGGAAGATCCTGGTCAGTTTGTTTGGTTCTCCTTTAGATCCTACAGTGATACGTTGTGATAATCATATTTGCATTAAAATATCGATTATTCATGTGTTTCATGATAGATCTAAGCATATAGATATCCGGTATCATCATATCATAGATTGTGTGCAGTGGAAGATCATGTTGCTTCAGTACATTCCGACGGAAGATCAGGATCAAATTCAAATACCATAAAGGAAGGATCGTGGTGAAGGATAATCTCTATCTTGTTGAGAGGGAGTTTTGAGATTCAACAAGATGATGAGCGTTGTGAAAAGTAAGCACCTTCACTAGGTGGGGCCTGCAGGCTATTTCTAGGTGTATGTATATTTTTAGAATGGTGGGCATATTCTAAAATTAACATGATGCTGATTCTAGATGGTTGAGAAAATTCTATATTTGGATGAATTTATATTTTTAGAAGATGGACAAAATATATTTATAGATCACTAATCTAAAATTAGAATGCATGTCGATTATTTTTAGCCCTTGAAAATAATCAGAAAATAAATAGTAAATTATTCTCTTGGAGCACTTTATTTTAATGAAAAAATTTGGCACATCAGTGGGTTGAAGGAATTGTGCAATTACTATGGTGGTTGGTGACTCATGCATGGAGGACTTCGTTATAGCTAACAGTGTTAAGTTGTAACAGAGTTGGAAGAGTAGTTATGTGAGTTGTTGTTTAATTTAACTCAATTAATTGAGTTAAGCTCAGTTGTGCTAGTTGTAACTAAAGATACACTAGTGAAAGATGAGTGAATTAATTAGTTAATTAATTCACAAATAGTGTCTTACTTGCAACTGAATAAATACAACAGTTAACAACTTGCATGTCAGATCTAGTGGAGACCCAGTGGAGAGATAGGTGAAAGGGTGAGATGGACTATTAGTTGTGACTATAGTGATTCATTAAATGCATCTACACTGGAATTAGAGATGCCAATGAGGATTACGCAATGAAAGAAATGTAAGATCGAATTCATTCAGGGATCTTCTTCAACAGGGATTGCGTAGTGGAGGTAGGCTGTCAAGAGGCAAGAAATTGGTGCATAGATATGCAAATTTCTGCATGACAGTGTGTGATGATTGTATATTGTACTGAGAGCTCTATGAGCTGAGCTTTGTATGATATTGCTACATGTTCCATTGATATACATAATATATGATATTTGGGGTTTTTAGCTTTAATATTTCCCGGTAAAACATCTTGTTATGTGTGATTTATTTTGCTTCATATGTGTTTTGTAATTGGCGATTTAATTCCCCCAAAGAATTAAGTGGATGGATTTTGTATTTAACATAAGATTAATTTGGTATATCAGGAGAATCTAGAAATACATTATTGTGTTTATAAATTTCTACATGGCCAAGCCCAAGGAGACTCAGAGTCCTATGGAAGAAACCAAGCCTTA
Organism: Pinus albicaulis; assembly: GCA_034641835.2. Lineage (NCBI taxonomy): Eukaryota > Viridiplantae > Streptophyta > Pinopsida > Pinales > Pinaceae > Pinus > Pinus albicaulis. Next base: position 7,817 of record JAXQQM020080123.1, on the reverse strand, counting down.
GAAGCTAAAATTGGCACCAATCTTCATTATTTGAATTAATCCAACTATATCCCTGCAAGAAATGAAAGTGTAGTTACAAAAAATAAGTTTTCTCCACAATAAGACTAAACAATACATGACCCTAGAGGCCAATTCGAATTGTTACTTATACAAAATTATGAGGAAGAATTCTTCTTAAAAGGAGGAAGCTTTCCCCTCCAAAATCCATCAAATAGTGGATCTGGTTCCCAACACTAGGAGCTTGCATTAAATGACAAGGAACATATTCATGGATTTTCTCAATCATCGGAGTTCTATAATATCTCAGTAATTTCATGATATTTTATTCATTTATTCTCCAATATTTATCCTCCTATGGTAGGGAGCAAGTCCCTAAATTATCTCCTTCTCCAAATCTTCATAATCTATCCAACATTCTCACAATATTCATCCAAATTAAATAATATTAGGCACAAATATGAAATTATCTATAAACCATCCTCGGAACATATTAAAGCTTAAAAAACATGATTAAGTGTAGAAGGAGAGATTTAATATAGCCTTTATGTTCCTAAGAAAGGTTAGATGGGCCTTAATTTATGTCTAACTTAGAGGCCCACTAGCTCCAACAAGAATAATTTTCATGCTCAGCACTTTTGCACCTTATAGATACATAATACACCAATAAATTCTTACCTCTAGGGATATGTATGGTTTTTTCATGAGGACTTCACTGGGGGAGAAATACCATACCATGTGTTCATATTGGGGCATATATGTTGAGGAAAAAATGACAATATATTGAGAATATAATAAGGGGTAAAGGGATTTATTATTGGTAGGTATAAAAAATGGAGCTCAAAGTTAATGAAAAAATATAAATGGTTATACAAAAATTTTAATGAAAAAATGGATACCTACAATATCTAGTGAAAGTAGGGGCTTTTTAAACTGGGAAGGTGTATTGGGCTTATATTGGTAGGGGCTTAAATAATGTGATTTTTATAGGTAATTTCCAATATGTAGTCATGTTAAGGGTATTGCTTAGCATGCCACGAGCACACATGATATGTTAGAGGTACATTGAGTGAATCCTCCATGGGTTTTTGTTTGCATCATGTTGAATTACTAGCAGTGGAGGATGAAATGGAAGTAATCATAGGCCCTTTCCTATACAACGACTCAAATATTAAGCTTTTGTGTGGCGTCGTATTGAAATGAGATATCGATCAATGCTACTAGCACAAATGTTTCTTCTCTCTCAGAAAGAGGAAGAATCTTGGCCATGATCTTTGTAAAGTTCACAAACTCGAAATTATCAAATGCTTGTTTGTGGAATCATCATCAAATTTCTATATTGCATCTAACTGTCCATCTATAACTGCAATTAGCTCAAAAAAATAATAGCATCTAATGGTTTCTATTCTTGTTTACATTAGTGTTTGACCTTTGTATTACTAATCCTCGTCACCTGTCATTTAATGATGATCACAAAAATGTGATATTTTTTACCGTTCTTTTCCATAATTCCCATGGTTCAAATTGGATCAACATATATTGGTCCAACTAGTCTCAAATTTGACCTAATCTCATCGTAGAAAACAATTTTCTTTTCAAATCCATAAGATGGTCAAAACATAGTGATTATGTGTAGATGTATCAACAAAATCGAAGCCAAGAGTCATATTGTTTTCATCAATGAAGATAAGGTTAATTTGGTGGAAAAAACCACTTATTCATATGGGTTTTGTATGTTTCCATCAATTGTGGATACTATATTGTTATTTCAAGGTCATCCAACAACTCATCGTTGTGTCATCGTCATTTGCAATGAGGGAAAACAATATCTTGTAATTGACCAGAGATGAATTAAAAAAACAAGCATTTAAATTTTATTATTGAGGTCATACTTTAACCTGCTACTTAGTGACTACTAGGAATTAAAATTGTGACCAATGATTAAGTTGCTAATAATATTTCCTCATCATGTTTCTATTTAACTAGCCATTTTGTGATGGAAGTTGCACTTCATCTTGCCAGAAATCACATCTTAACTTCTGACTGAGATAACACCCTAGCATGCCAATTCTACAACTGATCATAAAAATGAAGTTACCAATGGAGGAAAAATTAGTATTGAGAGGGACTAGGTAAGCTTCCCTAAATCCCATTGGTGCAATTAAAGGGATCAAAATTTTAATGTGAGTTTTCAAATGAGTCACATTTTAACTTAACTTCTAGTGTCATCATTTTTTTTTGGCATAAATAATTATAAATATGACTAAATAGAGAAATATATAGTATGTTTCTTATGCCTAGAATGCTTCAATCCGAGATCTTCTACTTGGACATCATATCAATTCAAGTTGCTCCATCATTAGAAAAGTGGTATATGTTCATATCGTCAATGCCTTGATGGATCATGTATGTAGAACTATAAGCTTCACTACTAGGCATGATAGCATGACTTATATAGAGCCCTATTCCAACTAGTATTCATAGCCACATGGATCAAGATTAAATGTTGAAAGGAGTGAAAGCGCAAGAAATATCTAACACAGGACTAACATATTCATAACACTCTAACTACATCACAAGAAAAATGTTTCTTTTGGAATGGTATTAGAATTTTCGTGGTGTAGTTTTTGCATATTGAACCTATTTGTGTGTACCATATTCAATAAATGTAGGATACAATTAGCCACAAAGAATATTCCCATTAGGAAATCAATGGAGCTCAGAAGAATTGCATTTTTAAGGAGTGTTTCAAGTTGAAATGAAATCAATATGTAAGTGATTTTTTTACTATCCTTTGCAAACTAATTTAGACAAAAAATATCACTAAGTCCTATTATATTTGAACATATGGATTGACATTGGAATCAAGAAGACTAGAGTTATTCCTATAAGATGAACATCCATTAATTGCAGCTATATAAGGATAAAATCTTCTACTATATTGATTTTGTTAAAATAAACCTTATCTTGACTGTAGCAAATTTCATATGATTGTGTAACAGAAATGTTGGCATACCTTAGAGTGTTTAAAACACAATTTGGATATGGTAGATCAAATGAAAATATAACTTGTGGGCCATTGACAAAATTTCCCATTGTATTTGTTAGTGAAATGGACACAAAAACAAGGGCTATAAAATTCTCTCTAGGAGCCATTGACAAAAGCTCTGGATAAGGCTCATGTGTGCCATGTAAACAAAATTTTCCAATCTCAACTTTAGTTGGAAAATTACGATTTGAATTGTTTCCTACCAAACCCATAATAGAATCTAACACAAACCTATGGAAAAGTTCTTCTTGAGGTATAGATATGTGGGTTACCTCAACCTGAAGTCATAATTTTTGACCCTAATAAAGTTGTTGACCTCTAGATGATGAGGTCCCTATGCCAAGCATAACCAAAATTCCTGGAGAAACAATCACCAAAATGATCAATATCTTATCAATTTCTCTTATATTTATACTTATTCTTTTTAGCCTCCAAAATGTGCAGGAAGAAATTGAGAGAGCTAGAACTGATAGGTGTGTAGCTGGCCTTGGGGCACATAGCCGCACCTGATTTCTACACACCGATACCACCCTTCCATCCTCAACCAAAGCACATGCCATCTTGAATGATTATTAAAGAGACTTCGTGATTCATGCCACAACAAGAAAACAAGGGAAATGTCTAAGATGGGCTAAATTTTCTGAATCAGACTCATTAGGGGAATTTTGAGTTTTAAAATGGGCCTCCTAAGGAAAATCTACAACAAAAATAAATTTTTTAAGGACCAATAGGATTCAATATGATGATGTCAACCATGGGGGATGATTCAACATTTTTTAAGTAAAAAGGTAAAAATATCAAAAAATAATAAAATAATAAAACTAACTTTTCAACTCGTATTTTCAACTTATCTCCCAAATTGTTTACTCAAATTTCGAGCAGGAGTACTCGTTGGATGAAAAATTTAATTCCTCCTCCAAGGAGTACCATGTTGCATACTTTTGATGGACCCTGCTATATGAAAAATGAGAAATACATGAAAAAACGTTATTGTAATAAAGTTTTTCATGGATTTCTCATTTTCTGTGTAGCGGGATCCATCGAAAGTATGCAACATGGGTACTAATTGGATGAGAAATTAAATTTTGCATCCAGTGAGTACTCCCATTCTAAACTTGAGTAAACACTTTGGAAGTTAAGTTGAAAATACAAGTTGACAAAGCATTTTTTTATTTTCCCTCTAAATTTGATGATGTAATCAAATCTGGTTTTATTATTTCCACTATTATTTTATAATTTCCTTAGGAAGCCCATTTTAGACCTCAAAATTCCCCTAATGCTTGTAAACTAGTTATCTTTCATCAATCTCAAGAACATGCCCATCCCCCATCTCTACAAGTGTAGCAGTGAAACCACCCATGATCCATAGCAGTGCCTTACAAGGAAATCACTTGTCAAGGAAATTACTTACCTCTATCTTAACCCATCCTAACCCCCAAATAAAAACTATGCTATAGAAAAATTCTCCATCATGATGACAAAAAAGTAGCCTAGGATTTCCAATGTGATCTAGTTCCCAATTCCATGAGGATATAGTGATGGAGGAAGAGTTTCTTTTACTTGATCACTATCAATGCACGTAATGTCACCTCTGTTGGAGTTCCCGTGTTTTGGCCAGGTTGACAGAGACCAAAAGATGAGACAACATAGAACCACTTTCAGACCTTAGGATCTAGCCCTCCTAGGTCCAGAGAGGGATCTCTCTATGATTATCAAAGGATATATGTCCTTGAAGTTCTAAATTATGGTTTTAGGCTAGTTATAGGCTCGAGGTTGTTTGTTTGATTGTTTGAGTTTGGTTGTTGAGAATCAGGAAGGAAGGTTTCATCATAGGACAAGGATGGGTAAAGAAGGAAGCTAGGCAAAGGTGGATAACTCAGTGAACATAAAGGCCATTGGGCAATGGAGTCAAGAAAGGATTTACTTATGTTCAACGTGTAAGCTTCAATTGGGCTAGTCATCTAGAGCATTTGGATCTCAAAGACTGATTGGTGGGATGGAACACTAAGTGATGAGGATGAAAGATGGAAAGCCATCTGATTCTGTCTATAGATCAGGCCAGAGGTCATTTAACTCCAGGCCTGCTTGGACAAAACCATAGGCGACACAAGGGATCTTAAAAAGGTTTATATGGAAGGGAAGGTTATGAAGAGGCAACGACAGGCTTTACACCTCCCAATGTTCCTAACCTCTTTCAGTTAAATCTTAACAAAAACATCTGAATATTGATTTCACCAACTTGCACATCAGAGAGTAGGCAATAATCATCCACTACACTGGTTTAGTCAATTAAAACAATATTCAGACACACATATGAGCAGAAAACATTCAAGACTGAGAGAGCTGGGATATAAGGTACCTAACCAGGGTAAATTGTATATCATGCATTCAGATGTCAGTCAGAAGAACATGAAATGAAATGGAAATAAACACAGAGATAAGAAGAACATCACCAACTGCTGTAGATCAGGATCCAAAGAAAATTGCTTATCATGTTAAACACTACACCAATCAGGTACATCACTGCCCAAAGATTTTACATTCAGCCTGAATACATCATATTTCTCAGCCTATCATACAACTGTTACACAGGAAACTTGGCCCGGGACAAAATGCTTGCAGTTCGCTGATAAAACCAACAACAACCAACCCCCTTACAATGTTCTTGCTGTGCTTTTATAACAAAGGATGATCCTCCGATCGACTCAGGAGGTAGGTGCCCATTGAATGTTACATTTAAGCATAATAATGAATGCAGGGCCGAGGCCCATCCTGCTTGAGAATGCTGCATATTTATTTCGCTCTCCTCTTAGTAAGAGAACGATCTGCTTCAGATTTGATCTTGAAATTTTGGGCTCGTTGTACTCCAGGTGATTTGAATTCGGGAAAAGATAAACTACTAGGAGGGTCTGTCTCATAAATGCCTGACTGTCTTTGAGTTGTAGTTTGATGGAAAAATCCTTCAGGGACATTCTGCATAATAAAAATAGTATGGATGCCTTGTCCTAGACAGAAAACACTTTGCCGACGGAAAACCCTGATATTACCTTTGTCTGCACTAGGGGTCTGTGATCTTCTGTTCTGCCCTGTTGAAATGAATGAACTGGATGGAGGTCAGGATGGCCCTCCATGCTTCTTTAATGCTGCCGGACTGTCTGAAATGAACTTCAGTCAGTGTAATTAATCGCTCCAGGGCTCGAGGGGCATGGAGATTTTTTGTAGGAGGGTGTCCTTTTGGAGGAGAGTACTTCTGCTGATATTTAAACACAGATAAGACTCTTCGCGTGCTTAAGTCTTCAAACCGTGCTTCGATCCTTTGAAAACAGGATTAACGCTTCAAATATTTAATCACAGGCTTAAATCCCTTCTGATCCGTCCTCGCTGCTGTGCTGGCGGCTGCAATAGCCTCTCTGTGCTATTCTGCATCATAAAATAAACCTGTTAAGAACCTGGCAGTGGTGGCAGAGAAATGCAGTGGAGGCGGTGGAATGGTGGTGGAAGAACGGAGAATCAATGGAAACAGCGGAGAGGAGCGGAGAAACGAACGCACAGTGTGAAAAAACCAAATTTTAGCGTTCGGGCGAATTACACAGGAAAACACCGAAAACAATGAACAGATGAATGGAGTGGGACCCAGCGGAGGCGGAGGGCAAATAAACGCGGACCGTCAGATCTTAACTCAACGAACGGTGGAGATTTAATCAGAAGGTGAGACATGAGGACTTGCGATCAGCGGAGGGCCGTCGGATCGCGGGGAGATCAACGGCTACGATGCAATCGGGAGGCAAACCGAAAGAATTGCGATTGCGATCGGGGAGGGTCTTGCGATTGAGCGCTGACCGTCCGATCAGGGATCAGATTGACAGTTCAGATGCAATCGGAGGGCATAGAAAAGGACCTGTGATCAGCGATCGGGAAGAAGGTGCGATTAAACGTGAACCGTTGATCTGCGGGAAGAATGGACGGTCAGGATGAGATCGGAGGGTCAGTGCGATCGGGGGATCGGGAGTTGTGATGACCGTCGGATCAGAAGGGAGATGGACGGCTGCGATGTAATCGGAGGATCTCAATCGGGGGGTGCGCGATGAGTGTTGCGATTGCGATCGGGGGGACTTTGCGATTAGTGCTCAGCCGTTGATCTGGACCCAAGATCAACGGTGCGGAACAGGCCAGCCGATTTATCGTTTAAAAACATATCGCATCGGGGTTTTTGCTATTACAAAGGGTTTTGCCCCCCCCGCTGATGATTCCGATTGCGATTGGCCCCGGGACTTAAGCGCTTGGTCCTGGGGAAGGGTCACGTGGGGAAGTGGTTGGAAAGGGGCCTGCGGTAGAGGGGTTGGGCCTTTTATATGGTCGGAAAGTGGGTTTAGGGCCCATTTTAATGGATTTTAAAGGTGAAGGAGGGGAACGATAGAGAAATAGAGGGGAAAGAAGGGAAAACCAAGGGTAGGGGAGGAGTTTAAAGGGGATTTTGGGGGAATTTGAGGAGTAAATGGGGAAATAGAAGGGGAGAAAAATGAGGGATAAAAAGAGGTTAGATGGGGGAAAAATAAAGGGGGGAGGGAGTCTTCGGGCATTTCTTCATCAACAGAGAGGCTTTTAAAGGGAAAACAGCAGAGGGGGAACCATCAAAGGATAAAGGGCACAAAGGGGCTTCAAGGAGGCTGTATTTCAGGGGAAATGCATTCCTTGAAGACTCAGCAACAAATTAGCCCCCTAATTGCTTGTCAAAAATTTCATAGGGGGGCTAACAACCTCTACGTGAATA